>BQNB010070200.1:0-30480 GCA_026074375.1 Tanacetum coccineum
TTCACGTAGCTTGATTGCTATTCGGTATGTTTTATGTTTTATGTTAATTATAAGTGCTATGAGTTTATTTTCGCTACGTAGCTCATAGAATATCATGTGTAACATTAGGGTTATTAGATAACCATTTTCAACAGTAGCATCACGAGCCATTCATATAGCTTTATAATTACATAAAAAGGGGTAAAAATGACTAAAAACGCATATTCTGTGATATTTTTCTGCCTTTTATGTGTAAATCTATTTTAGGAAATTATTTAGTGAAATAAAACATCCTAAATATCAATTAAAATATGGAAATTAAATATGGTTAATTTTTTTACACTATTTAATACGCTTATTATGTTGCATGGCTTATAATTTACGTTTAAATGATATATTGTTGCTTATTTATCTTATATATATAAAGATTGAATACAAATATTTATTGTAGAGGCTTCAAGATTTGTAAGGCAAGCTTTAAAATGTGTATAATTTCATGTTAATAAATGGCCTAATTGATGGTTAAGTGTTGTAACCCATGCTTTGAAAAGTGTACAAATTATCTTATATATTGAGTCTTATATATTTAATGTTAAGTATTAGTATATTTTTAAAGCAATGTTATTCCAAAAGTTTTACATTTATTATTAGAAACTTAAACTCTACTTAAATAAATAAGTTATGTCATCTTAAAAGTCTCAAATTAACTAAATGCAATGCAAATTTTAAATACTAACAATTTACATATAAAAATCATTTACACTCTCATCTCACTGCTCACACTTTCATCTCACTCTCACACTCTCATCTTACTTTGACTTTCTCCCTTCCTCCTAAAATATTTAAATGCTAGAGAGTACTTACATCTAAAGGCTTTTGTTTATGTAAGGTCTTTTTTGGTGTAGTTTATCCTCAAAGGGTATTCATAGCCGGTTCTTTTTTTGTGGCATATCTTACAGATTTACCCAGGTTCAAGGTGAGCATTTTCTTTGTTGTGTTTTTCTTTCAGATTTGCACTTGCGGTGAGTTGTAGGTTAGTAGGTGGATATAGTTGTTGTTTGGTGTGTTCTATGATTATATGTTTAGTGATTTTAAGTTTAGATCTCTTTTTATTGTTAGATTTTGTTTGTGTTTAATCTTAATTATCTTTTATAACGTGTTTGTTGTGTTTTGCAGTGAAGGTCAGAGTACCAAGATTGGATGAATATTTGCAGCCGAGAATGAATTGATTTCCTCACATTTTTAAGGCAAGTCTTTTTCTTATCTATTGTTATATAGATTTCTCAATCAATTTACTCATAGTTTACAAAGCAAATTGAAAGTTTATAACAAGTAGCAATTTTGAGTGTTTCTGCTTGGTTGGTATTTTTAGTTTGATTAGGATTTTATTTATCTAGGTAAATAACAGTGTTTCATGTGTGTTTATGTTGTGTTTCAAGGGGTTGATGATGGTGTGGGGCTTGAAGATATGAATGAAGATTTTAAGCTAGGATAAGATAAAGATTGTAAAGTTATTTGAATACTTGGTAACAAAAAATTAAGATACTAAATATATTAATGTTGAACAAAATCTTATCTTATCTTACAAAATTCAGTACATGTTAAGTGTTTTGGATTTGTGTTGGAGTGTAATATTTTAGAATGAAAATTTATGGGCAAACAAAATGAAAAAACAAAATTATTATGATGATCTAGAAGGGTTATGTCAATTAGTGTTTTAGATTGTAGGAGTAGGAGTAAGGAGGGTGGTTGAAAAGAAGCATGGGTTGTAATTGATGTGTTCCCAAGCAACCAATAAAATGTGTGTATTTTATGCTAGATGATGGTAGACCGGAATAGTTGTGCTTATGGAGTATAACTAAGTTACATACTTACATCTCATTTTGTAACAATTTCATATTTGCAGTTTTCTTTCAGAATTCTTTTCGGGTTTGATACAAAGTTTACGCAAGTAAATGAAATACCAACATAAAATTAAATATAATTACATCTAAATACTACTCTGTAATATATTAAAACCTTTTTTAAATGGTTTTAAAAATAAGACAGATTTTATTTTGATATATCATTATTAATAGTGAACTTTTAAATTGTATGTAAGTATTTACTTTTCTTAAAAATGCAATGTTACATGTACAGAGAGTTCACAATATTATATTTACAAAATGGGCGTAACAACTAAATATGTGAGTAAAAAAATATATTATAATACAATGTTATTAGATAACTTGAAGGATACAAATGAACACATGAACACTACTAAAACAATGCTTCACAGAGTTACATATTTTATGAATAAATCTTTGCACTTTTTGAAACACATAAACTAAACCCTTGCACTTTCTGAAACGCACAAACTAAACCCCTTACAATTATATATTAACCATAAAGCAACCCTCAAAAACACAATCCCTTACATTAGCGAACTAGGGACATAACGACCGCTTTTGCGCTACATTAGGTTTGGACAATGGTCGATAAGCATGTCAAACAACACCAACTCAAAAGGAAAAGGTGGAACATATCACGTATAAATTTATAGAATGATTCGCATAATCAAGCCCTGTGCATTGCACGGGTGGTAACGCCTTGTTGTTTATAAATTGTCAACCATGAGCTACGTGAATGTAAACCATGGTTACTAAGCTTAATATATCTTGGATGCATGCTTGTTTATGTGGTATGCATGAAATGTTTGTTACGTGAATTAATTGTTTAATTAAAAAACCGGGGAAGACTTTTGTTAAATTCTTGTTTAATTACGTGCATTGATTAGGTTTAGTATGATTAATTGTTTGAATTGGTTTTGCATGATTATATTTATGGAATATATATATATATATATATATATATATATATATATATATATAATGTGGGCAAGAAGACGAATTTCAAAAAAATTAATAATTGACTAAAAGCACTGATAAAAATGCTTATTGTCTCATATACTTTATAGTACACTTTACTAAAACACACGTATTCGACTATATATGTAAGCATGATATTCCTTGCACAATGCCTACATAACGCATGGGTTTAGTGGTTCTCCACAAGAGGGAACCCGCGACAGGAACAACGCAAGAATAAACAATTTTACATAACTGTTTAACAATATTTTAAAGTATGTGTTCGTGAGAACGTTACTGAGGGTTTGATTATTTCCCTGTGGAAAGAGCGAGCACTTAGGTACCGGTGAGTGAGGGGGGGGGGGGGGGGGGGGGGGGGGGTGAGGGAGTAGAGGGCGAGGGGGTGTAGACTTAATAACTATAGAAACATATTGGATATGTTATGGCTTGCGCGGGCGGAGAAGGGGGTGGGGAGAGTGAGGGCGGGAGAGGGTAAGTCGATGTGGTTTTAAAATAATGGGAATTTCGATTATAGAAAGTTTTATAAAATCAAAATTGGTTTTTAAAATATTAGTGTTATAATTTTGTATGCATGCTTCATATATACAAATTTTAGCTAACGCCTGATTTATCAAATATATACACCAAAAATTAAGTCTTTTGGCCATCCAAGTATGAATCACTTGAGTTATGTTTTTTACATCTAAGATAGTCCTTACAGGTGAATTGCAAAAATGGTAATACAATAACAATCGTATAGCAAGAACCTAAACTGTATAATTACATAATTTGTATTGACGGACTTATAGTCGAGTATGGTGTGTTCAGAAAAATTCGAACCCGAGGCAAAGATTGGGTTCAAACATGCTCTTGACATTTGAATTCCGGATATACAATACCACATGTGCCCCATAAAAGCTAAAAGTTACACATGTAGGCAATTATCATCCGCGGATTACCTTTTGAGTTTATCATCTAGTAGACAGTCAACAACATTAATGGTAATAATGGTCAAGTTGATCTTAGACCCATGTTAAAACACATACTCTGCGTAATTTATAATAAACATGGGTAGTTAACTTCTAAGGGGTGGATTATCAAAAATACTAAAAATGAACTTTGCAAGTTCCTTTAATATATTAATGCAACATATACCGTAAACAAGGGTTTATTCTTTACTTGTTGAAAGATAAACCGTGTCTATTTTCCTTGGGAAAATAAGACTATTTCCTATACTTTTACTTATGAAAAAGTTATAACGGGAATGAAAGAATTATCATAAATTCTAATCGAACTCATACCAAACTTACATGTTAAGTTAATTGGACTTCTTATTCTTTCAAGATTGCTTCAATATCCTTATTTGGTTTTGAAATCTTTGAATCATAATAAGAAACTTAGATAACTAGAGAACTTGTGTCTATAGCTATCCAGATTAAAATATCTTGTTGTAAACAAGACATATTTATGAGGTTTGATTGGAAGATGGAAATATCACCACAATACTGGAAAAGTAAATAACTAGAGAACGTCGTGTCTATAGTTGTTTAACCTAAAACACAATAAGAGACGATAAACACACGCCTTGCAGGTAAAGTGATGCGGATAAAGGAGGAGATTGCATCTGCTAAAGTTTTCGAGTTGATTAAATAGACTGAGATGGCTAGAACTTAAACACGCTTCCTGAATATCTAAGCACATTACACAATAATGAGTAAATTCTACTCAAGAGAAAATTAGAAAAATGCATAAATAAATAGAAAGATAAATTGCAATTACTTTCACTAGTGAAGGAACACTTATAATGTTGCCAGATCCAGTGGGAGTAATGCATTTTATAAATGAATAGGACAAACTTGCAATGTTGTCAAATTCAGTGGGAGTTATAAGCTGTTTACCTCATAAGCATCCTACTTTATTTCTGGCTTGGCTTGAAATAATAAATTACTTTCCAAGTGTGAAACATCTTCTTTTAGTAAGAATCACCGTGTATTATCTTTGATAACTTGTTGCCTTTGAGATGTCGCTTCCGTTTAATGTGATCTTTGATAGTTATGCACGATTACTTATTAATAAATGGGGTTCTATATACACTAGCTATAAGCTTGACACTGCCACATTGTCGATACAAACAAACTAACTAGTGTGGTGTTGTTTTATGCAAAGAAGTTATACCCTGCACAAGTGGGAGAAATCTTTATTGTATGCAAGGAACAACTTAGAACAATATGACTAATGGTTTCTTGATTGCAAAGTAAGAAAACTATTGCTCTACTAGGACTCCTACACATTTAATGTATGTAGCCCTAATAAGAGAATATGTCAAGATAAAAAGGTAAGCTACATGATTATGTTTTCTTTAAAATCATAAACATGAACTTTGAAATTAACTTGGAATTACTATTGATTTACTTTTAGTTTTATAATTGTTATGTCTTCATATCAAAGACATGTACATTAAGTCCTTTACTTGTTAAAAGACTTGTAACATAAAGTAAAAGGTTAACTTGTTATGTCTTCAAGATTAAGACATGCACATGAAGTCATTGACTTGGTCAAAGACTTATAAAGAATAGTGATATATTGGTTGTTTATGTTTACTTATTAGTACATACACATTAAGTCGTTGGCTTAATCAAAAACTTATAAGAGTAAGCAATTGGCTTAGTAATAATATTGATACCATTACGTTTTAAATTAAGTTGGTATAATAGGAAAATCCATAAAGTATAAGATCAATCTTATTGGAATACCATAATTTTATGGTATGTCCAACAAGGGTAATCAAAGTATATTAATATTGTTTTGATTCATGATGACCTTAACTTATTTAACATCTAAAGAAATCAAGGTTAGATATTTGAGTATGTCGTGGATATACCCGATAAGACTCCAACCTAAAAGGTTAATTAAGACATTATTCTGGTAATAAAATGAGATGAAACTCATTGTGTCTTGATTGAAGTTCTAAATTTGGTAAAAATCTCTTGGAGATTATTATTGACAAATGCCTAGAACTATTAAGTGTATTTTGGTGGATACCCAAAAGGAAGCGATAGGATACCATTTCTACAACCCACACGAGAACAAAGTTTCTATTGCTCGTCATGCTAAGATATTTGAGAATAGGCTCAACTATACAAGAAGGGAGTTGGAGTCTCACTTTGCTAAAAGCGAGTGGGAGTATTGTAAGTCTTGAATTAATTCAAGAAAAATATACAAAAAACCTTCGAAAATGCACTAGCGAATGTCATAATACTTAGGCTAAACATGAAAATGTTAAACCTTAGAACGATGTTACTCACATTCATATATACCTCAGGATATGGTTTTATATCAGTGGTGAGGATTATGAGTTAGAGGATCATGGTGAACCTGCTAACTATAAGAGATGCATTGTTAGATCTTGGATCTAATGAATAACTCAAAGACTATGAATGAAAAGATGCTGTCCAATAAGGAGATAATTATATTCTTGAATTTTTTTTATCTTTAACCTATCGGTTTGATGATGAAGTTTGAATGAGTTTCCTTTTAGAGAAGACTCATAAGGACAATATTTTGTATACATATTTATTGCACGTCAAATGACATAAGTGTTTACTCGTATTCAAGAAATTTACTATGATTAAAACTTTCATTTACGAACTTTAAATATATAAAGATGATTTGATTGTCTTCAAGAACTCTTTATTGATTTCAAGAACTCTTTATTGATTGATTACCTTGCGAGGACGATATGTAATCAAAGAAGGTTTTATGAATCCAATATAATCTTTACGAGTATACAAAAATGCTTGAATCCAAGTATGGATTAAAAGCATGCATCTAATGAGCATAATCTTAAGTTTAAATTGTTAAATAAATCACTTGTTGTATTTGATTTTTAATTATAAATAAGATAGCTCATGAGTATTTCTCAAAGCTAGTAAGAGTAAATTTGTTTTTACTTCTCTAAAATCAATTATGTTGTTGAACATATTAGAAATAATTTATTTATCTAAGATTTTATCTCTTAGATTGAAATAAAGTTTCTTGTAAGAATTTTAAAAATGAAACATGCAACCTTGGAATAATATGTTTGATACATATGTGGTGAATTAAGTCTGAATACAATATGAAATATCATTGAGTGAAACTTGAATGATCTGTCTCACTTGGTGAGATTGAACACATGAATGGAAACCTTAAGTCCCACTAAAGGATTCATTATGTACATCATATTCTATATGTGATTAGTTGTATCATTTGCATGCGTGTAAAATGATTTGACAACATTAGAATCTAATTGAAAGATATTAGAAGGGACATTCTGATTAATGTTTAAATTAGGAATTCCTTTCTAGAATTAATAATGGAGATACTATGAATATACATTGTGGGTTTCATAGTAAGATCATTATGATCAACAAACCTTGGGTTTGTGTGATATCCTTGTTGGTGATTTTGCATCACCAATATGATTTAAGTGTAATGGATTGACTTAGTTGACCAATGTGTAATCGTGATAAATGTTTAACAAGTCGGGGTTGTGCGGAGTGCACACTTGTATGACGTTATTATGATTATCATTCGGGGGCAAAGCCCCCGAATCACGGGGGTCCGGGGGCAACGCCCCTGGTGGCAGGGTCCAAGGGGCCGAGCCCCTGGCTAGGGTCGAGCTGCCAGGTCAGCTTGGAAAAAAATTATTTGGTATAAAGTGCTATGTTAAAAACGCACTTGAAAATAAAATTCCTGGAATTATGGACTTAATTTTGCTCGTTAATTTATCTGATTCGGTGGTTAAATAAATGTTATGGCAGTTACAACCGAATATTCAGTTTAGTTGGTCATATATTCCTCATCTATCTCTGGTTCAGTTTCATAACATCAAAAAACATATTCTCGATTCTAATCTGAGTTTTATCCGATTTAAGATTTCGGTAGAACCATCAAAATACTTCAATCTGAAAGTGTTTACACGACTCTCAGATTTCTGTGATCATAATTTACACACACACCATGTTTTTTTTAGTAATTTAGTCTAGCTTAAAACTGGTATTTTCTTTAATGTAATTTTCCTTAAAATGATTTGTAATTTCCTTTCCAAGTAATGTAATCAGTAACTTTTATTAATGAAATTCAGTTTTACTTAATCTCTCAAAGTTCCTTTTTCATAAACTCTCTTAATAAGCTAAGTTGTCTCAATAAGCTAATAAGCTTATTTTAAGCTCTTTCAGTCTATAAGCTGAAACAAAGCCTATTGAATTCAGTATTAATCTTACTTAAACCTTAAATCAGTTTAATCTTTCATGGATCTCATTGGATATGAGCTTTTTGGAAGGGGATCTTAAATTGGAAGAGATCCCAAGGATTTTACTCTAGCTTATCTAATAAGCTAGGGAGCTTGTAGCTGCCTTTATTGGTCCTCTTGTTTAGCTAGAGGAGTTTTGTAAGTTTCTCTTTCATTTTCCTTTAAATTCTAGCTTTAAATAATGATATCATTGCTTGTTATGTTTAGATCTGCTTATTTGTTTATTCTCTT
This sequence comes from Tanacetum coccineum, assembly GCA_026074375.1. NCBI lineage: Eukaryota > Viridiplantae > Streptophyta > Magnoliopsida > Asterales > Asteraceae > Tanacetum > Tanacetum coccineum. The sequence goes on from BQNB010070200.1 coordinate 8,350, forward strand.
TGCTTATTAGTGCTTATTTGAGTTTTATCTAGCTAAATCTTCATAGTTGTTTATCTGTTTTCAATTTTCTTAGTTTAAATCATAGATTTTCATATTATTGTCTTAAAAACCTCTAAAAAACAAAAAATATAGTAAAATAGTATAGATCTTAGATTATTGCTTATTTAGTTGTTAAATCATGCTTATTAAAGTAGTTTTAATCTGTTAATTGTCTGGTAGTTAATACTTGTTCATTAAATTTCAACTTAAAAGCTTTTCTCAAAATCTGTCATAGTTTTTAAGGGGTGTTTGGTTAGGTGCACTTTAACCTCTAGAAGTCAATTTCACTTGTGTTATTTACTTGAGTCAGCTAAGTTTTCATTTAAAATTAGTTTTCATTTAGTTTTTATAAATTAGAATTCAAAATTTTCCAAAGAAATGGCTTATTACCTTTGTTTCTACACCAGGGCAGTTTTTGACTATCTTTTTGCGTGTGAAATTTAGATCTAAGCCCTCAAAGGCTTAGATCTTGCTTGCACTTTGTTTAAACACTCTATTTGAGTGTGTTTTAGTGTAGGATTCCCTTAGGAAACCTGCACTCTTGGTTTTACATTTGTGCAAAGGTCACCAGTACTAACAGAAGTTAGTACTGCTGATACTTACACTACCAGTACTAACTAAAAAGTTAGTACTGCCTTCACAAGTTAGTACTGCTGTGTCTTAAGCCCCAAATTAAGCCATCAAAGTTATGATTTAATAGCTTATCTTTTAGCATTATAAAGTCTAGTTATAGCTTAATATAGAATAAGTCTTAGATTACATTTTCTAGCTTATTTACATAGCTTATTTTTGCTGTCAAAAAGTTAAAAAGCCAAAAACAGTACTTAGGATTTAAATTTGTTAATTTAGCTTATGGGTCTAGATTTTCTAGCTTAATTAGATAGATTATAAGTAGTTTAATAAGTCCTTAAAGTTCTAGAGTCTAGTTTAGCTTTTTAAGCTTTTAAGCTCATTTGGATTTTGTGCTATCTTGCTTATTTTCTGAGTTTGCTTAGTTCATGCTCAAATTTAGTTGTTAAAAAGTACTTCTAGCTTAGATTTCTTTGCATTCATAGTTTAAGCACTTCATAAGCTTCCTAGAACTCTTTTCCTTTTTCACATTAAGCTTAATTTGAGTTTTTTATAGCTGTTTTGGTAAAACATAGCCCAAACCCCTAGTTTCTGTAACAGTTTATTTAGTGCTTAAGTCATGCTTAATTTCAGTAGCTTAAAAGCACTTCTAGGTTAGATTTCTTTGCATTTTTAGATTAAGCACATCATAAGCTATCTCGACACATTTTCCTTTTTTGAATTGAGCTTAATTTGAGCATTGTAAGCTGTTTAACGTGAAAAATAAGCCAAACATCTTTTCTTTAAACAGCTTAAAGATAAGTTCTTTTTGAGCTTATTATTGATTTTCAGCACAAGGTTCTTTTATTAAAATTGTTCATTATAGCTTAATCTCCAACTTTGCTTTTATAAGTTTTTCATTATAAGCACTTTTTAATTTCAACTTATTTTTAAGCTTTAAAAAAGTCGTTTAGTGTAGGTCGGGGGTTAGGCCTCAGGGGAGGTTTGGCTAATTTTCTCAATTATCTTAGTTAACCTTGTTAATCGTTGTCTGTTAATAAAATTTACTTCGTTAATCCTTTTAGTAATTGCACTGTTAGTCCTTTTGTTAAATCTTAGTTAACTTTCAATTAAGTTTAGCATTTTTATTAATAATTAGGGTAAGGTTTTAATTAGTTTAATTAAACTTTTATAAAAAGATAAAAATTAGGGCTTTTATTTTTAGAAAATTTCTGCACATTTTCTTTAATTAGTGTAATTTTTATAAAATTTTTAGGACTTTATTTTTAAGAGATTTATTATTTTTAATAGTTTTTAATTAGTTTAAATTTTAGAAAAATCATATCTTTTAATCTAAAAAGCTAAAAAATGTTTTTCTTTTTCCTATAATTTTCTTTTATCCTAATTTAGGTTTAGAATTTTAGTTTACATTTTAGGGATTAAAATTAGTTTACTTGTTTATTTGTCGCGTTTTATTCCCGTATTAGTTTAATTGTTTTTAATTGTCCATTTTAATTGTTGCTTTAGATAATCAAATCATCCATTTGCTCATTCAAATCAGAATCCAACTTAAAACGTGGTTTCAATTTCACTAGTCGTTGGGGAAACGACCCGGGTGATTATATTTACCCGGTTTAATATACGCATTTTATATTATATTATATATATTTTTGAGAGAGAATTTTATCAAGGGTAACTTGGTAATTTTCTTAATTTCTCTTAAGATTATATTATTATAGTATATTTTAAGTGTATAAAACTATACCATCATTTTACCTCTTTGAGATTTTATCTAGTTGCTCACACTGCAACGGGCATGTTTATGTGTCTTGTACAAGCCTATGGTAGCTATAATAAGATTATTTCTTTTTGTCTGTGCAAAATTTGATGTGGACTCCATCACAAATATAAACCTTATTTAAGTGACATGAGTGAATTTAAAAACAAACACATTCCCTATGTGAGGTGCTTGGTTATATGTCTATGCCTGAAATATTATTATAACTAGGTATAACTCTTGTACAAAGATAATCTTCTCACGTCCACGATAATTGGAAATTTTGGTTTCCTCGTTTGATTGCTGAGAGCAAGCAATAGTAAAGTGTGGAGGGAGTTGTTAAGCCTTAATTTTATAACTATTTATAGGTGGCGTTATTTGTATATATTTCATAATTTCTCGTGAACTTACGATACTTAATAGCATAAAATATGTGCAGGTTCACTTGAAGACTGTCCGAGCTCAAAATGTTCGAATTGCAAGTGTTTATACTCATCAGAAGCAAAGTTATAAGAAAAGAAATAATAAATCCCAAAAATTGAAGAAGTGCATCGCACTTATATGATTGTGTGCCGTACTTTACCAACGAAATCAATTGAGTAAGTCAGTTATCTACACATTGTGCACTGGTTGTCCAGAATTGCGTGTCACTTTCTATATGCATTAATAAAGATTTAACTGACTAAGGCTGAAGTACGACGCGCATATTATTTTGTGCGCCGCACTTCAGGCCTCGCCTAACATATAAATAGAGAAGATTTTCAAGCCATTTAATATATCTCTACTACACACTTCTCAATAAAAAAAATCTCTCTCAAGTTCTTCACCAAAAATTCCGGAGAAGACGAAGACGGTTTTATGGTATTTGGTATAATAACGGGTTTAGTATGACTAGATACTTGTAAATGGGTTGTGTTTATTCTCCATAGCCTATCCGGATCTCATATGTTTCTTATCTATCTATTTCACTTTGTTAGTATGTACTTCGTAGCCATGAGAGGCTAAACCTCTTATGTCTACTCGGTGATGTTAATATAATAAATAATTATTTGGTATTATTATGATCTTGTTAATCTTAAGCTTACTTTGCAAACCTATCGTGTCTTATCTTGTCAACTTTGTTTATCAACTTTGATTATATACGCATAATGGTATAGGTCGAAAGGCCCGTTGTGTTTAATATAGTTTTAAATATTTGTCTATGATCTTCATCATTTGGTTGGAGAAATTCGCTTACGTTAATTGGTAAACAAAATAGATTTGCTATTATAGAAACTTGATTATTTATGTAACACATTTAATTAAGTTAACTAATTTAAGTCTTAAGTTAAAACAAGTTAATTAGTGAAAACGTTTTTTGATGAAAAAACCTTTTTGTGAGTTAAGTCCTAAAATCGAAGATCGTAATCATTACCATTGCTTAGGAATTATATGAAACTATCCGAGTAGTCATACTTCTTTATTATTGAATCAATCATTAATCTTATCTCATTTGGAAAAAGTTGTTATAATTTGTCTTAAAACTTGTGATTATACGAACATAACCAAATCCCTGTGGACGAGATGGTCTTACCTAAAACATTTAATAAATTTAAAGCTTTTATAACATATCAGACTACCACCTGGTTGTTATAGCTAGTGTTGGTGCTTAGGTTCTCGGTGGTGTTTTCTTGCTATCACCTAAAGTCGCAAGGATATAAGAAAATTGATTGCGCATTACATTTCGATGTTCATTGATCATTTCTCCAGTCTTTTTTGTGAAGATCCTTTTTGAGCATAAAGTTAGCTAACTTATCCTCAAACTGACTTTTAAGTTACCTTTAAAAAAAAAAACCCTTCGGGGCCTTATCTACACCCCTCCCACTCACCTTCCTTTTCGCTTCGAGAGTGAGAGATATAGATAGGAGGGGGAGATCATCATTTTGATAGAATCTTAAAAGAGAATGATCGTCATAGATGTCTCCCCTAGACAAATATACATGTTCGTATGGCCTATTAGAGTCACATTCATCAGTTTCGTGAGCGCCCCCATAAATATTGCATATGAGGTATGGATTCCTCAAGCTTGTTCCTCCTATTGGAGTTGTGAGGTAAGAGAGTTTTTCACGAGCTATCTTTAGACACCCTTAGAAAGTAGGTTTAATTATCTTTGAAATAGAAGAAATATTCATGACCAGAGGTGGTTCCTCCTATGTGTCGTCCTGATTTTAAACGTATTCTTCTTTACTATTCCACTCTTATGTTGCGTCTAGATGACTGAAGCGAATCATTGCTATCTTGGTTCAAGTTCCTTTTCGATCATCATGAGATATGTTATCATAAGAGATTTGAACCAACAACCATTTATTGATTCCATGATGGGGAGCTTGTCAGATTAAGTCTTGGAAACGAATCCAAGTGTCTTTGATGGGTTCTTTGTTTCCTCGTCATAATCGAATGATCTTATCCCTAATGGTCACATAAAATAAAACAAAGCACCCTCATAAACATTTTGTTTTATTGTAAGCCTTGAAATATTTTTTGACCCTTCTTGTTGTCTTGTTTGGAAGTGCGTCCTGGTGGAAAAAATCGATCCAGGAATTTTGAAACGAGTTGCTCCTATGTAGTGATTTATCGAGGGGGGGGAGGTGTTCTATCTAACCATTCTTTCACCCTACCTTTTAAAGAAAACTGAAAGAAATAGAGTCTAGACGCGTCCTTTGTGACTTTGTCGGCTTGGATGTTATCCACTATACTAAAAAGTGTTTAATATGGTGAATGGGATTTTTGCTTTGTAATCCCTGAAATGTGCATACGCCTTGAATTAGCCAGACATCTTGCGAATCCAAGATCTAACCTGTTTGCTCCATGGGAAGAACGGTTGGGTTTTGAAAACTAGATGAACTAGGAGAGGAATAGTCTCGAAGGCTTTTGATTAGAGGAGTTATTTTAGTTTAAAATTAAAAGAAGATGAGGCTTCGTCATCGAAGAGATTTATCCGGCGATAGCTAAGGATTCATTTTGTTGCTAATGGTGAGTGGCTTTCCTAAGTCTATGCATTTCTCTTTCGGGCTCCTTAAGGGGTTCAGCTAATTTCTTAACGATACTACGGGTCATTATGAAGGATTAACTAAAGAAGTGAGAAGAATCTAAAAGAAAACTAACCAACAAAGAAAGTAAAAATCTCACTTGATTTACCTTATTCCTAAAGTGAAAGATCCTGCTAAAGTTTTCGATTATAGACCAATTGCATGTTGCAATGTGATCTATAATATTATATGTAAGATCTTAACAACCATACTCAAGAATGTGTTATGTAGAATTATCGCTAAAAATCAAAGTGCTTTCATTCCTGGAAGAAGCATCACTGATAACATTCTACTGACACAAGAATTGTTGAAAGGCTATGATTGCAAATATGGGAAAAAAGATGTGCTTTTAAGATAGATATAATGAAGGCTTATGACATTATCAGTTGGTCATTCCTAGATAAAGTGTTACATGGATTTGGTTTTCCTGAAAAGTTCATAAAATGGATCATGCTCTGTGTCACTACAGCTTCCTTCTCTATTGCAGTTAATGCGTAAAGATTTAGGTACTTTAAGGGAGACAAAGGTTTAAGGTAAGGTGACCCAATTTCACTTTACTTGTTTACTATTGTGATGGACAGTTTCAACCTGCCACCCTGGTGCTGTTTAGGAATGTAAACCAACAGGTTAGTTCCCTTTTCACCAAGGATTAAGGAATTGGAGATTACTAATATTTGGCTTTGCTGATGACCTACTTGTTTTTGTGTAATGGAGATGCCTATTTTTTAAAATTTCAAGCATGCTTTAGATGGAATTTAGCTGCATAGCTGGCCTGTTCTATCCTTAATATAGGGAAAAGTACCAGGTTTTGTGTAAACATAATGGTAAAACATTTAAGATCTGAGAATCATACAGATTGTGCCTTTTACTGTACGATCCCTTCTTGTTAGGTATTTGGGTGTGCCACTTGTGACTAAAAGAATAAGTTTAACTGATTTCAAATGCCTTATAGAGAAAGTAAAAGTGAAAATATGTGACTGGAAGAAAACATTCTTATCATATGTGTAACAATCCGCATTTTTACGTCATTTTACGTCAATAAATATTCAACTAATTATTTTAAACTTTTACGTATTCACTTTTAATTTTCAACGTTTAGTTAAATCGTGTAAACAAAAAATCATCATTCAACGTAAACCACCACCAAAAAAATAAAAGTTTACGTCAAACAAGTTTTATATAATTATTACGAAGATAATTTATAACTTTTTATATTTTATGTTATCGGTTACGAAAAACGTTTACATTCGCGAATAATTAAAATACCAATATGCATACTCGGAGAGCACGAATATCCCCTATTTTTTTTTTTCTATACTTCAACTTAATACCCAATTTTATATCCAATATCAAAAATTTAATCATTCTCACTTATAAACCTACCATGGCGGTTTTTTAAATGAAATAAACACACAAAATTTATAATCAATACTTCCTATCTAGTTTAACCATGTGCTTAATTACCACTTTCAATTACACAAGTCATTCAAATATTTGCATGTATCAAACACTCTTGTCCTTCCATCTAAGGAGGAGGATTAGCCACATGTACCCTTTTACCATTAAACCACCTCTCTAATCCCTTGTTTTGTATTATGGTTTATGTATTACTTCCACTATAAATAGAAGACTAGTGTAAGCCTCAAACATACACATTTTATTTTCTATGTAAATTAAATAAAACACTCTTCTTGTTCTCCATATACGATAAGCTCAAAAGATGGTTTTCATGGCTTCATAGTTTTGATTTTAGCAAGGTTATAAGCATATAAGTCTTCTTAGATATAATATATAAGGTGTATCAAGGTGATTTGGAAGCTTGGATATTAATTTAAACAAAGGTTTATTCAAGAAGAAGTTAGGGTTTTCTTGATAAGTATTTAGGGTTAAATACTCATAGGTTTTGATTTGATGTATCATCTTCATCCACATCACAAGTGTCTACACATAAATCTCCTAAGCTTTTCAAATAATTCTTTTCATATTTTTTTATTGTTATATTGTTAATCACCACCTAGGATGTATTTTATAAGTTTATAAAATAAAATAAACATGTACATAAGTCAATACATATTATTAATGATGAAATGATGTTTAAAAGACTTTGGAATGCAAGAACATATGTTATATAAGTGTTGGTTAAATTATAAATTAATTTGGTGAATTAATTGTTAAATAGTTTATTTATAAAGTTTATAAATAAATAATTATGTGGACATTTTATTTGGACTTTTGGACAAGAATGATGGACATATATATGAGGACATAAACTATACACAAGATGTGTGTTATATATTAGAAAAAGACTCGGTCACCCTGTGTATTTTACCGATTATTGTTGCTTGTAGTTAAGTAGTTAATGTATAATATTCGGTAATGGGCCGGGTATAAAATCCAACGTGTTAGCCCTTCACCAAGGGCTTAGGCCGGTTTCATTGTAACTATAAAAGCCTCTTTCATGCCATGGAAGAGCGTGGTTAGTATTCATTTATACTAAATCCATTTTTCTCACTCATTAGAAAAGTTCTCTATCACTGTTCTCTTAGAACTTGGCTAAATATACTAGTCATTTCGATTGTGTTTATGATTTCCAATTATCATACACATTGGTATCAGATGCGAATGGGGATGATTCGCTAGATTGTGTCGTGCGTTCTTGGTTAGTTTCAGAGCAAAAGTTTGGTTTTTGAAGGTTATAGTATGTTCTTGGTTTTCTTTGATATTGAATTTTATGATTGTTAAAGTTTATGTTTTTATAGTTTCTATAGCCTTCTAGTACAAGTTGCGCAAAGGGAAACCAGGCAAAAACGTTCAAAAAGGGTGATTTTTAGGTGTTTTTATGTCGGAAACCCAGTTTTCATTCCAGGCGAAGTTAGATCATTGTTCGTAGTTATTCGTAGCGTGGATTTAGATAATGTAACTGGTGAAAGTTTGTTAGAATCAGCTATATCTGTGGATCAGTTAAGTACAAAGTCAGTGAATTGTCGTTCTTGTGCAGGTAGCGAGTTAGTCCAGCGAGTCTATCTCTCTTGCACGGTAGCGAGGTTGGATCTAGCGACTTACAGGTTTGCGAGTTGGATATAGCGAGTTAAGAATAGCGAGATAAGGCTTTTGAGATCTTTTTCTAGCGACTTGTATCCCAGGAAACTATGTCTAATTTAATTTCTAGCAGCGAGTTGTTCTACTTCTTCCAGCGAGTTAAGCATAGTGAGTTACAGATTTTTGAAGATCTTTTTCTAGCGACTTGTGAACAGGAACTATGTCAATTTAATTTCTGGCCAGCGATTTGTCTACTCTCTTCCAGCGAGTTAAGCATAGCGAGTTACGAGTTTTTGAAGATCTTTTTCTAACGACTTGTGAACAGGAACTCTGTTAATTTACTTTCTTGCCAGCTAGTTGTCTACTCTCTTCCAGCGAGTTACAACCAGAGAGTTGTTGACTTTTTGGATTTTTGAACTAATTCATCAACCTGTATCATATCAACCTGAATTTACAACCTGCTCCATTTCACACAATTCAATCACCACTTTTTAACATTACAATTCACTAATCATTGTTCGATCACTTAATCATTTCACAATCTATTACGATGGCTAATCTTTTGGAAGACATCCAATGTGCCAGTTCAGATACCTGACCACCTATGCTTGATAGGAATGAACTGTTGCATCATAGGGCAACAAACTTCGTATTCGATGTATTGTCGGGGTAAAGAGAATGGTGTGAACATTCTGAAGTCAATTGATGAAGGACCATTTCAGATGGGGACATTTCGGGAAACACTAGCTGAAGGGACTGAAGGTGGCCCACATCTAGGTCTAGAACGACCACGAGTATATTCTGACTTGCAACCTGAAAGATAAGGAAAGGTACCAATTGCTCGACATCAGGCACTTCGAACATCCTACTTCAAGGGCTGCCATAAAAGATTTCTACTCTATTATTCAAATCTTTCACCGATGCAAAGGACTATTGGACAATGTGAAGATGTCCTAAAGGTTCGAGAATTAACAAAGAGGACCGTGAATCACAATGTATGATGACTTTTTGAACATTCCGTTGAACACGGAAGAATCATTCACGACTAATATGTCCGGTTTTCCAAACTCATCAATGACATGCGGAAACATCAGATGACCATGTCCAGAATGCAGCTGAACTCTAAGTTTGTGAACAACATGTTGCCTGAATGGGGTAGATTTGTTACAGCAGGGAAACTGAACAGCGGATTGAGGGACTCTAACTATGATCAGTTGTATGCTTATCTGAAGCAAACACTGATGGGGCCATGCCAATGTGAACAAAATAATATTGCGGATTCGATTCTACTCAAACTCACTGTTGGATCCACTTGGTTTGATGTCAATGTTTAACGCTCAGACAGCACTATTCACACCAACAATATCAATCATATCTCAAAACGCCGCCATCCTATTTATGTTGAATCACACTTTGCTGACAACACTCAACTTGATTCAGGACTCTCTTCAACAGACAACTTAATTGAGAATTTAACCAACACAACTGCCCTACTCACCCAATCATACAAAACATACCTACCTTAAACAAACAATCAACTCAGAACTTCATCAAATACAATAAACCAAGCTACAGTTCAAGACGAAAGGGTTTTGGTTTTGAATGTTCAGGGTCGACAGAATAGAGGTCAGGTAACAATGCATGGGGTGGAGGTGCAGCTGGTTATAGGGGAGCACAGAACAGAGTTGGGAATGCTAATCAAGCGTAAAGAATTGGCAGATTAAGTTGTTAAATTCAAACGGTTATAGGCAATATAGCAAGGAATTGCACTCAAACCCAGCGTCCATTAGAAACTCTCGAATGACTTCAAAGGATTAGATTGTTTGTTGATGGCAAGCTCTGGGAGAATAGGGTGGCATGGATGAGAGCAGTGTTATGTTTCTTGCAGAAGTGGAACAGACAACCCATTGATGGAAGATGTGGTATGAACAAACCCGGTTCAGGTACTTAGCACTATTGTGGATTAATGTGTTTCAAGCTGATGGTCTGTGATGCTTTTGTTTCTGATGTTGATGAGGCTCCACAGATCAGACTATGTTCATGGCTAATCTTATCATCTGCAGAGATCCTGTTTATGATGCCAGCTGTGGCCATCTTATGATTCTGGAAATTCTATTGAGGTACACGACCATGATTACTATCAGGATGCTGTTTGTGAACATCATGAAGAACACGAGATGATGACGATGTACAACGTCCTACGTTGTTGATTCCTGGTGATTACCGAGTTGATTGTATTATGATTCCGTATGATCGTATGTATAAGGACTGTAACACCCAAAATCAGGTCAAACGGTCACGGAATGGTTAACATTGGGTTGTTACGTCAAAGTACCAACAATCAAGATAATAGGAAACGACCTTAATGGTCGTTTTAAGTTAAGATTTAATTTGATGCCATAGATAAACTTATCAGAGTTCATACGATTAGGTCCATAAGTTTTAAAAGTCTTAAACATTCTTAATTTAACAAAAGCTTTTAAGACCCAAAATAGTTCTAAGTTTTAAAGATAATAAAGTTATTGCTATTGAATATAGATTTAAAACACAGGATCCAATTTCATTGATATCCGCCACGCGTCTTCCCTCCGATCACTTCATTCCCGTAGGACCTGAAAATTACATGCCTAAAAGTCAACACAAAGGTGAGGTGTATCATAGGTTGATCGGTGGAAAAAGGGGTTGGACCACAAGATCGAGTTGAATAGTAGACTCTGAACCATATTCAGTTGTCTAAAAACGTTTAAGTATTGCAATAAGCTAATGAACTCGAAGCTTAACTAGATTTGTGCCAAAATCAGAATATTATAGGTTGCTTGCCCACAAACATAACAACCTCTCATTGTTAAATGCAACCCGAATCAAACTAGTGACTAAGTAAGGTGGGGGACTTGTCTAGTCCGATTGATCCTATAATATTAACCATCTCGCGCTTATCTACAATAGCAATTTACGGTTCATGATACAATATGGACTTCACAGGCAATAAGGTAACTTTGCTATTATGTACTTCAGGCAGTAATCTGGATAGCATACACTTTGAAAACACTTAGAAAAACACTTGTGTCCAATAGTAAAACAAGCAATGTAATTCACCCCGTAGATTTTGTAAACATCAATCACGTTGTAAATGGGGGCTTTGTTCTAACCTCGTTAGTGTATGGTTATCAATTACGTATTGCACTTAGAAAAATACGTCACAAAGGAATCCGAGGCAACCTATTCCAATATAGAGGGTTGTATATGTTATAAACCACTTTGGATTTTTTTTGGTGCTGTTTGCTCATCATTTCTTTCGGGAGGGATAATCTTTTTTAAGTTGGGCTGGGTGTTGTCCGGTTGTGGTAGAGTGGTCTAGGGAATTAGGTTGCATTATAATAGTCGAGACGCAACCCGTTGTGCCTCTGGAGGAAATAGCTCTTGGTTGAGTTGAACGTGTTGTTTTCAATTGTGTGGGTGAGTGGGGGCTAGATCATTGAGTTGGTGGGGGGGTTTTGGGGGGGGTAGTTGGTTTTTTGGGGTGTTGGTAAGGGGGTGGAGGGTGGGTATGATGGGAAGTTTTGGATTGCGGTCTCGTTTTCATTAGTGTTCTTTTTGGTGGTTTTGTGGTTAGTTGTTTTGTTGTTGTGTTTAGTTAGTGTTTTTGCGTTTTTGTTTTGGTCGGCGTCGTGGGTGTGTTATGGCAGTTGGGGGTTGTGGGGGAGCGGGCGGTGGGGAGTGGGGTTAGTTTGTGGGTGGGGTTGGGGTAGGTTTTGTGTGGGGGGTTGGCTTTGGGTTTTAATGTTTTTTTTGGTGGTCGCGGTTAGTTTTTCTTGTTTGTGTGTATTATTTTGTTTATCTCTACTGCTTGCGTTATGGGGGGTTGTGGGTGTGGGGGCGGGGGGGTGGGTTTGGGAGTTGGGGGGGGGGGGTGGCGCGACTGGGGCGGGTGCGGGGGTTTTAGGGGGGGGGGTTTGTGGGGGGGGGGGGGGTGTGTTATGTATGGACAGGGGATGTTGTGGGGGTGGTGTTATAGTTTCGGCGGGGAGCGGTGGTTGGGGTATGGTTTAGCTATGGGGGGGGTGAGTTGGGTGGTTGTGGGTTGGTTGTTTAGGTGGTTGGGGGTTATGTATCGGAGGGGGGGGGGGCGTGTCAATTGGTCTTGGTTGGTTGGGTTATATTGGGGGGGGTGCGCCGGGGGGGTGGTCGTTGGGTTTAGTATTTTTGTAAGTGTGGGATTTATTTTCGTGTTATTTTTGTAGAGGGGGTGTGGGGGGGGGTGAGTTGTTGGGGGGGGGGAGGGGTTTGGTGACCGTGTTAATTTTTTTTTTTTTTTTTTAATTATTTTTTTAAAAAAACTATCCTTTTATTAATTAATTTTATTTTGTTTATTTCTATTTTTTTTATTTTAATAAATAATTTTAATTTTTTATAAATTTATTTTAAGTATATTATTTATTTTAAATTAACTTTATTTATATTTAATTATTTTTTTTTATATATTTTTTTTTTTTTTTTATATTTTAATATTAATTTAATTATTTTTTAATTTTAATTTATTAATAATTTTATTATATATTATATTATTATTTAATTTTTATATTTTTTTTTTTATTTTTAATTTATATTTTATATTACTTAAATATTATTTGAAATAAATTGATTAAAAAAATAGAAATAAAAACTGGCGTAACTTTTGCGTTTTAAGTCCGATTTTGACGTTTCTTATGCCCACGCTTTCGTATTAGGACGAGTTATCATAATTTGACATTTTCATATTTTTGACACTCTGATGAACAGTACTTTTTACTGTTCACACAGTTATAGTTATTTTATAGTTTTATTTTCTGTAAACCTGGTATAGTAAACGTCTATTTTATTCGTTATAGGCTCCGTTTTTAGTGATTCTTTGAGTACGTTCTGTAATCTGAAAGTCTTCTACTTATTTTTGAGGTTTAAAAAAATAATTATTTTCTGTCAAGAACAGTAAACATTTTATAAAAATAGTTTTATAAAAGTATTAGTTGTGTTAAACTCGAGAAAATTCATAACTCCGTTAGTTATTAAATTGAAAAATTATGATTCTTCATCATTTGAATCCTAAAAAATATGTATAATTTGTTTAAAAATACATACTTGCTCGTTTGGAATAATTTTTTATAAAAGTTTTTGTAAAAATCTTCTTACCACTCCGTTTTATTAACTACTTAACTTGTTTTTTACCGTATCTTTTTCGTTATTAATCCGTTTTTCAAGATCTCTATATATCCGGGATCGTCATGAGACGTATTATTTTTATATAATGTCAAATCCACGGTTTGAAATTTGAATTATAAACAGCCCCTTAAGAATCCATACTTATACTTTTATTTAAAGCTTATTTCATGTACTTTCACTTTTGTAACTTACCACAAGTCTCATATACCATATGTATTATAAGTGATACATATAATATTGTCCATAAGTTCATTCTTTGCCTAAATGTCCAAGGTGACATGATTAACAAATCCATAATAACACTTAAAAACCATAACTTCATTAAGTAAACCCTAATTTACTAGTTTATCCATAATCATTTTTATACATAAACCAAGTGTGTACAAGTCTTACAACCATTTTGTAAACTTAATATACCATCCATATAACATGTGTACAAGTTCATAAATCATGTTTACAAGAGAAATTACTTTTGTAAGTTAGACATATTCGAATGGTGATTTCACTTATATGCACAATAATATACACAATAACTCATAAATGAAAGCTATTTTAAATGTTTAAAGAAGACCTTATGATGTATGATGATGTGAACAAATAGGTGCTAAAACCCTTGTTTAGACACAAAACCAAAGCTTGCAAATGTGAAACTCTATATTAGGTTATGAAACCCTAATCTTACTTTTCTTGATAATTACTTGCAAATGGCTAACCAATGCTTGGAAACATCTTAGAATATCTTAGGAATGATGTGTGTATGTGTGTTTAGGTTGTATAAAATTTTGTATGGTTTTATTATATGGGGTGTTTCATGCCGTGGCTAAAAGGGAGGAGGGAGAGGGGTTTTTGGTTGATTTTTAGCTAAGTGTTTTGTGATATGAATTGTCTTGCATGTATACTAGTATATATGGTAAGTCCTTGGTCAAAAGATTGCAATAGTTAGTCATGGAAACATGTTCATGGTCTTAAGGAAGAAAAAAATGGTCATGGAAACAAAGTATGGCTATGTTTAATGCAAGTGAAGTACAAAACCAACTTGCAAGATTTTTCTCATATATCTTTGTATAAATTGCAACAATTTCGGCATATGTATGATATATATGATATATTTTTTGTAACTTTTATGTATTGGGTATAAAAGTGGGTATTTGTTGAAGCGTAGAAAAGTTTTGGTGGTTCCGGGTATGCCTAAACGTATTTTATTGCGAAACGTAATCACTTTACGCAACCAATAAAAATAAAATATAAAAAGTTGATTATTACTTTTGTAAAAATAATATATTGCTTGCTTGACAAAAACTTTAATTCTATTGGTGTTCGTTTACGTTAATTGTTGATTTTTAGTTTACGCGATTTTACTATATAATGAGAATTAAAAGTAAACGCGTAGGAAAAAAAATAATTATTAAAATAGATGACGTCGTAAATGACCTGAAAATATGGAATGTTACAAAGGACAACGCAGTGCCGGTTGTACAGAGTAATGTATCTTCAGTTCCAAATGATGCATACATGATGATATTTAATGATATGCATGAACCACATGCCTAATTTGTCTCTGACACAACACGGAACACAGTAGTTGATAATTTATTAACTGCTAAACTTGCAATGTATAAGGAACAAGTTGAACTGTATGAAAGATGGGCCAGGTTTGAATTAACAGAAAGAGAACAAAAGATTGATGAACAATTAAGAATAGTTATCACTGAGCGTAATATTAAAGAATAATAATTTTGAAATATGGATCTTCATTCTGTAAAAATGAACTTGCTTCTACCATCAACCTAAAAAAGTCAATGGTTAGAAGAAGTTACGTCTTTAAAAAAGGATTTTAAACAGAAAGAAAACAAATACCTTGAATAAATTTTGGACATGAAAGCTTTAAAAGAAAAGGTCAAGGATAAATTATACAAACAAGACAAGTCTCTTCAAACAGTTCACTTGTTGTGTAAACCAAAGCCCTATTATAATGAACAGAATAAGGTAGCTAATGGCTACAAGAACCCTTTATGCCTCACCCGTGCAAAGCAAGTTCAGCCTGCTCTATATAATGGTTATGAAATTATTCCAAAATCTTTCTGTCCCGGCTTTAGTGCAAAACATAGGAGGATTACCTAGAGATAGCTGAAATCACTAGGAGGAAAATAAATGACAAAATGAAAGACCCTGAGTGTGTGAATCATAAGGTTAAGATTGCACCACCTGATTACTCAAAAAAGAATTATTTAGCGGCCTTTACACAACAGAAGCAATTGACACCTGAGCAAATATTTTGGTCTCAAGATCTCATAAAGATGAAAGAAGAAGCTCTCAAAAAGCAGCTGCACCTCAAGACCAACGCACTCTCTCGCATTGCTAGGTGTATTCACCAAATACTCTGCACGCTTGTCCCTAGTGGTGTTCCAACAAAAAGTCAAAGTGAAATTAATATTTTTGCAATTTATAAAACTTTTTTCAGAATTTGAGAAAAACCTGTAAATAGAGAATTACACCAACAGGGCTAAATGAAGGGGGTAAGTGGTTTTGACAAAACACTAGGAATGTTATATCATCGAGGTCATTTCATTTTTCAAAACCACTTAAAGAACATTTTGAGGGAATCCAAAAGGCGTTAACTAAAGAAATTAAAGAAGTGAAAGTCATTTTTGAGGAGTTGGAAGCTGAAGTTGACCAAAATGTTGTAAATAGGACGACATGATGGATTGAACCAAAAAAACCTTTTATTGCACATGATAATTTTAAATTGCTGATTGCTTGTCCAAAGAAGTGTTTTATGTTGCAACGAATTATGAACTTAATGTATCTAGATTTACTAAAATGCATGATGCTCACACTATTGTTAAGGCACGTTGTTTGGAACTTGAAGCTGAGCTTTCTAATTTACATGATAAGATTCAAAAAGATAATCATAATGAGTTGTTAAACGGTTTTCCATCTGAGGTAATTTAACGTAAACCTGTAATTAAAGTATCATAACCTTAATGAAATTTTCTGGAATAATCCATCAAAATCGCTAGAGAAACCTCCTGTTTTGACTCATGTCTTTTAATTAGAAAATTGAAAGCTCCCCTTTCAAGGAAAAGGACAACGCCACATCAAAAATTGAAGAACACAATCTCTCAATTGATAGGAGACCCGTAGTGAAGAAGACCATTACTCTAGATTTCAGGGAACCATAGATTTTTAGATCACTAATTAACTAGAAAAAGTCTTTGTTCTTCAAGAACAAAATGAGCTTTTTAGGGCAGAGAATGCAAAAGTTAAGCAGCATTACAAGGAATTATATGATTCTATTAAGATCACGCGTACTAAGCATATAGAACAGACAACGGCCTTGCTAACTGAAAATGAGAATCTGAAAGCTCAAATACATGAAAATCTGAAATGCAACACTATACAGTCTGCAAAACCAAGAGTTCTTGCACTCGGTAGGTATGCTATAGATGTTGAACCAATTCCCCCTCACAATAGGAACAATAGGGAAGTTCATCTTTATTATCTCAAACATCTTAAGTAAAGTATAGAAACCCTTCGCGAAATAGTAGAGGAAGCTAAGGTTGAAAGACCCTTAGATAGATCAACTGTCTTTGCTTGCCGTTACACTAAACACTCTCAGGAACTCTTAGAATATGCGATTAGCACTTGTCCGAAAGCCTTTAACCAACGAGATTAAAGCAGGCTCATACCCTCTAATTAGGAAAAAGCAAGTTCCTTTTTTGATGAACAATGTGACATATGCTCAATATGTACACACAAAACATGTAAAGGCAATAGAAAACACTCAGAATACTAAATGTCCTGTGCCTCTTTACAGGTAGTAATCTGTTGCACCTGCTAGCGGATCACAAGCATAGGAGCAATACCAGAAAAAATAGGATCTCACCAGCCTTAAAGGTCTTCGTTTACAAGAAGAAAGTAGAAGAACACCCTAGGTCAAAAAAGTCACAAATTAAGAACATTGAATCGTGTTAATTCTAGTTGTAGGCTTAATGCGTACTGTAATTATATTCGAATTCTGATTTGTTGCCTCCAACATGTAACAAATGTTTAATTTCTGCAAATACACGATGTGTGTGTGTTAATTATTAGCAATATATTAAGGACATCCACGCTATCATAATATTCTTATGCTCGTGCGCAAAGTTAAGCAATTTTGGAAATCTAAGCAAGTTAGGCAAGTATGGAAACTCACAGGCAAAGTGCTTACCAGTGTTGGTCATCAATGGAGACCCACGGGCATAATATTCACTTTAGGAGAACAGTGCCCTTTAACTAGGCTCACAAAACCCAAAGTAGCACCTGCTAATCAAAAATAAGAATCAGGCCATTATCTTTGTTTTGTAACCAACAGGATACCCAACCATAATTGGGGTCAACTTTCCAAAACTCTCGTATTCGTCTGTTTTCAAATGCAGATCGTACAGATCGTCCTCTGGTATTTGGACTCAGGCTGTTCAAAAACTTGACTGGGGATCGTTCACTGTCAGGGAATTTCTGTGAAAAAGTTCCACGGGGCAGTTAGATTCGGGAATGACCACATTTGGTGCTGATGTTATTGGTGTGATGCGAGGAAGATTGGTGATTAGGGGTGTCAGTGTCATCTCCAGGGTATACTATGTAGAAGGACTAGGACACAATCTATTCTCTGTCGGACAATTTTACGACTTGATCTGGAAGTATGCATTCAGGAAAAACATTCATGTTATGTTCGGAGATACGGGATGAGTTCGACGAATTGATGTTGAATTAATTAAAGGTTCTTGTGGTTCTAATTTGTATACTATCTCGATTGAAGACATGTTGAAGTCCTCTCCAATTTGCTTGTTGTCCAAAGCCTCCAAGAACAAATCATGGTTGTGGCATCGGCGTTTAAACCACTTGAACTTTGGTACCATCAATGTCCTTGTAAGAAAAGATTTAGTACGAGGCTTACCTAGATTGAAGTTTGAGAAAGATCATCTCTGCTCCGCGTGTCAACTAGGAAAGAGCAAAAAACATACCTACAAATCCAAAACTGAAAACACAAACTTGGAAGTTCTTAATACCCTTCATATGGATTTATGTGGACCGATGCGAGTTCAAATAATTAATGGAAAGAAATACATCTTAGTTATTGTTGATGATTATTCGCGGTTTACTTGGGTTAAGTTTCTGAGATCGAAAGATGAGACCCCAGAGGTTGTCATCAAATTTCTAAAGCAAATACAAGTCCGTCTCAACAAAACTGTTAGAAACATTCGTACCGATAATGGCACAGAATTTGTCAATAAAGATTTGAGTGATTATTATGAACGTGTCGGCATTTTCACCAAAAGATAGTTCCGAGGACTCCACAGCACAACGGCGTTGTCGAAAGACAGAACCGTACTCTTGCTGAGGCTGCTAGGACAATGCTGATATTTTCCAAGGCCCCGGTGTTTCTATGGGCAGAAGCTGTGGCTACTGCGTGTTACACCCAAAACCGATCCCTTATTCACACTCGTCACTGCAAAAACCTCAATATAGCAGGTGCAGTAACAAGAAGCCCTGATCTTAACCTTTTTCAGAGTCTTGGGCTTTTTGACTAATCTTACTATATATTTGATATTTTATTATATTATATATATATTTTAAGGTATAGTCAGAGCGGATCAGGGAGAAAAGTGAATATGATGAGATTAATGCAGTTTAATTCGGATATGATCTTTTGATTATAAATGTGCTCCTGTCCTCAAATGGTCATATGGTCATTATGGCTCCTGTGCAACTCAGTACAAGACCCGCTCTAACGTTTCTGAAGCCTGGACAGATAAGTTCAGGGCTCGTACCCAATCCAGTTCCTGCAGCACCTTATATACCCCCAACAAATAAAGAACTGAAGATTTTATTCCAACCGATGTTCGATGAATACCTAGAACCTCCTCGTGTTGAAAGACCGGTTTCTCCTGCTCTAGCAGTTCCAGTTCCAGTCAATTCAGTCGGTACACCTTCTTCTACTACCATTGATCAAGATGCACCTTCTCCAAGTCATTCACCGTCATCTTTGGCATTACAATCTCCAAGTTTAAAACAAGGTGTTGCAGCTGGATCTACTATCATTGAAGACAATCCTTTTGTTCCTATTAACAACGATCCATTCGTAAACGTGTTGCTCCGGAACCTAGTTTTAAAGCATCATCATCCGGGGATGTTAGTTCAGCAGAATCAACTCATATCTCTCAAACTCATCATCATCTCGGGAAATGGAGCAAGGATCAACCGCTTGATAATGTCATTGGCAATCCCTCTCGACTGGTATCCACCAGAAAACAATTTGCAACTGATGCCTTGTGGTGCTTGTATAACTTTGTGCTGTCAAAAGTCAAACCAAAGAACTTCAAATCTGTCATAACTGAAGATTGCTGGTATCAAGCCATGCAAGATGAGATTTACGAATTTGATCGACTTCAAGTATGGGAATTAGTACCACGACCAGACTGTGTCATGATTATAGCTCTCAAGTGGATTTACAAAGTTAAGCTTGATGAGTACGGTGATGTTCTAAAAAACAAGGCAAGGTTGGTGGCCAAGCGATATCGTCAAGAGGAGGGAATTATAATCGAAGAAATCCTTTGCACCTGGTTTTTGCCAACGCATCGAGGCTATAAGAATCTTCATCGCCAATGCCGCCAGTAAAAACATGACCATCTATCAAATGGATGTCAAGACAACATTCCTTAATGGCGAGTTGAAGGAAGAGTTAGTCAACCAGAGGGTTTTGTTGCTCAACCAAGGGCCACAAACGTTTTATAGTCTGAAGAAGGCTCTATATGGTTTAAAGCATGCTCTTCGAGCGTGGTATGACACCTTGTCACGGTTTCTTCTGGACAACAAGTTTTCCAAGGGTGCAGTTGACCCGACATTATTCACTCGGAAAACAGGCAAACATATTCTTCTTGTTCAAATATATGTAGATGATATCATATTTGCCTCGACCGACCCTAAAGCATGTGACATATTTTCCAATGAGATGAGTTCTAAATTCCAAATGTCAATGATGGGACAAATGTCTTTTTTCCTAGGATTACAAGTTTCTCAAAATCCCGGAGGCATTTTTATTAATCAATCAAAATTTGCTCTAGAAATATTAAAGAAATTTGGGATGGATTCGTGTGACCTTGTTGATACACCCATGGTGGATCGACTTAAACTGGATGAGGACCCCTTAGGGATTCCAGTTGATCAGACTCGATTTCGTAGTATGGTCGGCTCCCTAATGTATCTCACTGCCAGCAGACCCGACCTTGTATTCGCTCTATGCATGTGTGCTAGGTATCAGGCTTCGCCTACCAAAAAGCACCTTGAAGCACTTAAACGGGTCTTTCGGTATCTTAGAGGAACCATTAATTAGGGTCTTTGGTATCCGAAAGACACCGTTGTGGCACTAATGGCCTATGCAGATGCAGACCATGCAGGTTGTCAAGACACACGAAGAAGTACGTTAGAAAGTGCTCAGTTCCTTAGAGATAAACTAGTCAGCTGGTCATCAAAGAAACAGAAGAGCGCTGTGTTGGAAACACTAAAAGTGTCGATCACTTCCAAGTTGTAATAGTTTTAGCTCGTAGTTTATGTCTTAATTAGATTAGTAATCTAGTCTGGCCCAAGACCCATGGGAAGCCCATTAGAACCCATGGGCCGGCCACTATAGGTACTATATAAGCCCCTCTCCTAGCCTTGGAGAGGGTTGGTTGTTCCATTTTTCCATATTCCATCTTTATACAATTCATCCATTTTCCATCCAATCTCTCTCTAACATCACAACCCACATCTCACTATTGTTCTTGGTTTGATCATAAGATTACTAAAATTCTTCAAGCAATAAAAGCAGGATCTGCTTCGTTGTTCACACGATTGCAACGAGGAGCCATCTAAACGATTAACAAATGAACCAACAAAGATAAATTAGGGTTAAGATCAAAATTCGAATGAGAGCGATTAGATCAGAAATGAAACCTAATGTCTACCCAATCCTCACAGGTCATAACCTAAGTTCTACATGATAAACCTGTAGCTCTGATACCATAATTGTAACACCCCACCCGGGAACGGGTCAAATGTCACACTTACGGCATCAAAACATACGCAAGCGGAAGACTTTATTCATGAAAATGGTTCAACAAAACTTCTCAACAAAACAACAGAATTAATAGGTCTAGAACATAATGACCTTCAAACGAAAATAAATCCAATACAAAGTTTAAGCAGAAGATAAAATCCAAAATCCAAAGTTTAGAAATCTAAAAGAAACGGGGAAAACTATTATCCATTCAGTCCACTAAGAGCTCCTAAGCACTCTTCACTCAAAACCCGGCTTCCCTCTTATTACCTGCCGCGAAGAAAAGAAATGCGGCTGAGCTAAAAAGCTCAGTGAACAGATATATAAACAAACAGATAGATCAAGTATGTATAGTAAACAAAATGGAACCACCATAAGCTGGTAGC
>BQNB010070201.1:0-33209 GCA_026074375.1 Tanacetum coccineum
TAGGATCCTAAACGTAAACGAGTGATAAAACCAACCTCTTTCACAAACAGGATCTCATAAGACATGTATTTTCTCTCTCTCCTACTTTACTCATCTCATCCACCCTCTTCTTCACATATATTTTTTTAGCACCCTCGTCATCTTACGTCCTTCCCACCGGTGACCTTCCGGTCGATGCTCTGCAAACGCGTTTCTTCCCGCTTTCCTCTGACGTTTCTTTCCACTACTGCTTAATTATCTACTTTTGTCATACATGCGACCAAAATCTTTATTTGTCAAAAACTTAATGGTGGAAAAATGATCATGAGGAAGACAGTGATAACTGGTGGATTACTTTTGTGTTTGGTTGTCATTTGATTTTATTCATTTATAGATTTGATATGTTTATGAACATTGGTAGAAAACATTTACACGAAGGTAATTAAAATAATTTTACATTGTTTTTGGTTCTTTTAAACTTTGTTACCGAAAATATTAGGAGACATGAGGTTGTTTTCTTTTTGGGGTTTTTATAGATTAGTCGGTCATTTGTTTCCATGGATTAACTTGTATAGTTTAATTGGGTTTTTTTTGTTCTTCCATAGTCAGATTCAATTGGGTTTTTTATTTATTTTGTTCTTTAATAGTTGGATTCAATTGGGTTTTTTTTTCCAAATTTGTGTATTTGCAAAAGGCCATCAAGAGATTTAAAATCAAAACACAATCTGAGTTGAATATATACTATTCAAGAAATTGATTGATGAAGAAGAAAGTGTTTGATGAAGGCATTACGTATACTTGGTTATTTTCAACACCAAGACAAAAGGGTAAAGCAATAATTTACATTATTAATATAGGTCATTAAGTAGAAAAAAAGAAACATCCTTTGTACATAGATGAAATAATGTGTTCCTTATGTATGAATCACAAAAACCTTGAGCAAATTGATGTATAGGCTTAAGTAGAAATCGAACTCGCACACTTTTACAAGCATAAAAGTTAGTACTAAAGTCTAGAGATCAAAATACTAACAAAAGCCAAAAGGGTCAATGAAGTTCAACTTGAAGCTAGAAAAATAAAAGTTAGAATAACAACTAGTTCAAAACAAGTGAATCTTCAAACGAAGAAACAAACTCTTCAGGTACCAAAACACCATTCTTGTCATAATGAAGAGAGCCTGAAACATTCAAAGGTCTACACTTTTTGCCCATTATGATTCTCTTCTTGCAAAGTTCATCACTTCCACATTCTTCTTGTCGTCCTTCATATTTACGCATCGAAACCACTCTACCAAGCTTCCTTAACTCATTTAACCCTCGACTCGGAACTCTAACCAAAGATGGCACCAACCCCACTTTACAAAATACAGATGCCTCTTGCGGCTTTTTATCATCTTTGATAGCTTCCATGCACTCATGATGATCACCATTGTCGTGAACTTTATCAAAATATACGTTGTTGCCAAGTGTTCCGTTGATTATTGCGCGTAAAAGTTTCCCTTTCCGGCTCCATTTCTTGGAAATCTTGAATTTTCCCATTAGGGTTTTTTGCATGAAAGTGAATGAAGATGTAATGATATGATAATGTGTTTATAACGGATGGAAACGTGGAGTACATGGATGGGCAAAGAAGGGACGTGGGGAGGGTTAAGTTTAAGTTAATTAAATAACTGCAGTCATAACTCTTAGTTGAAAATAATAAAAGATACATACCAATATGAAAAAAACACCCTTTATGGAACGTTTCACTATCAACAATCTTTCCATGAATCACTTCTCAAAAGGTGCCACATACATTAAATTGTAAGTAAAGTAAATAAATCTAACAACTTTATAATCATTTTTAGTTTCATGAAAACCAAACCTAGTACAAAAAGCATCATCTTGTCATCATTAGTAAACATATCCGAAAACCGTGATGGTGGAAGCTTCTTATACTTTCTTTTTTTAGAACGGCAACTATTATAAAACCAACTAGCAAGAAGCTAGAAAATGAATTACAAAGAGATCAAATAGGGGTGTTGCAACCAACTATCCCAACTAAAAGTACAGTTACATCTAGAAAGGCACCAAGTGAAAGAGCGCGAAACAATATCGTCAAAAATAACCTCTTTACGAGAGGCTTTCGACGAGAAGAGCAACTGATTACGAAACATCCATACGCTCTACCAAGTTATATAAAGAACTCCTTCCAACAAATCTTTAACTTTAGAGCTTAATCTGATGGAATTGAACCAATTAAACCAATCAGCATATGAACCAAGGGGCGTCCATGATAGATTCCACCAGCGGCATACGAGCATGACGATATCCGTAGCCAATCTGCAACTGAAGAACAAGTGCGAGGAATCTTCCTGAGCAGAGGAGCAAAGCGGACATAAAAGATCAGAAACTAGGACACCACGATGTTGTAAATTGGATCGAGTAGGCAACCGATCCAGGAAAACCTTCCAAGCAAAAACATTTATTTTTATTGGAACATATTTAACCCATCGAGTAGCAGTAGGGGCTTTCGGCAAGAAACATTCATCAAGAAGAATGCGAACATCTTTGACCCGAAAAACACCTTCCCCATTTAAATCTACGGACCAAGTAATTCTAGATGCCGGATGGCTCTTCATATGACCAAGTAATCTATGTGTCGGGATAGCTCTCCATATAGTAATTTATACATCTAGAATCATAGGATCACAAATATTGTCCTTCTAAATTCGTGCTAAGGATACGCTTCTGGCTTAACTAGTTAATCGGATATTGCCTTTGGTTTATTGAACAAGTTGACTAGCAGGTGAACCTAGATAATTCAACAAATAACGTTCTGATTCCATTGGATAGTTAGACAAGTGGACTACTAGAGTATAAATTGCCATTAAGCAGTAAGTGGGTAAAGTCTCTATGAGCTAGGGTTTAACAAGATCACCATTGCTTTAATCCCTAAGATAGATTATAATCAGCAAATAAGGATGCTTTATGCGGATGCTTTAATTGTGACAGAATTAATGTGTCTAGGTCTTAGGATGAAGTCCCGCCTAAGTCTAAGAATGATATGCCTCATCGAGATAAGTAATCATTGCACTGAATAAACAAACCAACTTCTAATTGGATTAATGATGGCTAATACAGTTTTCTATCATAAGGCTTGACCGCTCTTTTATCTTCTGTTAATTTGCTTGCGTGGGTTAAAGTGTCTTGAATTGATTGCAGTCACCACCAAACCCGTTCCAGTC
Source organism: Tanacetum coccineum (assembly GCA_026074375.1). Taxonomy (NCBI): domain Eukaryota; kingdom Viridiplantae; phylum Streptophyta; class Magnoliopsida; order Asterales; family Asteraceae; genus Tanacetum; species Tanacetum coccineum. The sequence continues at coordinate 3,206 of BQNB010070201.1, forward strand.
TCTCAGGCTGAAACCCCCTATACCTGTTAGAATTAGGAGTATAACTAACATAGGATTATCATAGGTTTGACTTAGATTAGAATTAACTTAGATTGGATAACCAAAATATTAATAAATTGAGAGATTTAACCTCGCTTCAAGTGTTTGACACCCTACTTACCACGAATCTATCACCGACCGGGTACACTGCCCGTTAAAGTGTTATTTTTGGTTAAGTCAACAAAATATAAAATTTAAAACTTGAATCATAAAAATATACACCACACAACGACACATTAAGCGTTTGTTTTTTTTCTGATCGTTAAGAGGCAGTAAGAGGCACAAACCTCTTATTGAACTAGATGTGGAGGGGGTGTCTTTACATCTCATAATGTTTTTTTATTCTTAATTTTTCTTACTTTTTTTTATTTTTTTTTATTTTTTGATTTTTTTTCTTGTTTCACCTTTGTCTTTTGTATTAAAAGTATTAAATATAATGATTGCATATGTTTTGTTAAATAAAGAGTGCATAAGATGATATATGATAATTCATATTTTATTCAAATTGAAAGGTTCATATTCTAACTCATGTATCTCAACTATTACGCGACCCATTTAGTTAATGATTGTAAAAAGTTCAACTTAAACTCTGACACGTTTATTTTTGTCAAATAAACATGATATTGCATGTTATGTTTAAAATACTTTTAACTTTAAATTGATTATATTATAAAATTTATTTTTTATATTTAATAAAGTTTATTTTTTATGCGAATGCAATCATTTTATATTTAAATTGTAAAAACTGTAGTTTAACACATCTTGATATTTTTACCAAAACAAAGAGTTTATTTGATTTTGATTAAGATTTCTCAACCACTTATTCAAATTGAGATGAAAATCAGATTCAGACTTTTCTATCGAATATTCTGATTCAGATGTGCGAATCAGATTCAGATTCAGAGCCTCTAAATAAACATACAACACCTAACTAATGTTGAGGAAATGTTATACATTGGAATATATTATAGGTCTTGATGCAAATTACATGTCCATTTGCTACACAAAATCTTAGGCATCCTAACGCTACAACTAACATGATACTAAATTCTTTACAATTAATCATCCCTATGGTTTGGCCAAATTGCTGGCGTGGTCCCTACCTTTCGCAAGTACATCGATCGTCCTTATAGGGAAATTTGGGTTGCATACTTAGTCCGTGGCCGAAGTTAAATGGCTAAAATACCCTTGGCTAAAGGGAAAGAAGACAAGGGTATTTTAGTTATTTCAGGTAAGCCAGGGACGAAAGTTGCAACCCAAAGTGCCACACATGGACGGTGCCTCTACGTGCAATTTGGCCGAACCACATGGACGACTTTTGAATTTTTAAAAAATTGATCTTCATTGAGTATAGAACAAAACTATCGGCTATAAATATTTAAGGAAATGAAGTACATTACTATCTCTTAATGAAAATCTATCATCACTCGACACAACCCTTTATAGTTCCTAAATAAAAAATCAAAACTCAAAATTTACCTAATGGCTATAAGCTATAGCAAGCGTATCCATATGACTCATATCACACGTATGACTTATACCATTTCATGCAAGCGTAACTAATGAAAACTGTAATGACTTTATATTGTTACCTTGATTTTGAAGCTTGCAATATCGGGCGACAATATGCTTGAAGATCCCGAATAAAATGTTTAATATAAGTCAAATTTAGCTAATTTACTAAAAAACGTTTGCTAAAACTAAACCTTCCAATAAGGGCCAACTTCCAGATAAGGGGAACCATAACAAAAAACTGAAATACAAATGATCATGATTCAGCATGCAACAATAAGAAACTAAAACCCCAATAATCACGCATAAGTGGTGGGGGCTCGATATCTTCTACATTAATTTGATCCATTGATTTGGAAAGATCGTCAACTGTGAATGGTATGCTGCAGAATGCGACAGGAAGTGTTTCGTTATATATATGTAAGTTTGTACGATGCAACCTATGATACCAATAGAATTTTTTCCCAAAACATAATCTAAGTAATTCTCAAATTATATTTAACCTTGTATCATCATCATATAGCAAGAAAGAACTGTCGACGACCTTATATGAATCTTCAATCGCCCGCAACCTCAACTCAGAAATTACCTGTCAACGCCGTTAACATCTGTAAGGGGATTCTCCATAGCTCAATCCAAAATTTGATGATTTGATACTAGAAATAAGGTAAACACTTTCTAACATCACTTTGGTTTGCCTTTTAAAAAAATCAGTTGTTAACTAAACGTGGCGACCAATTCACTTATAAATATCATATTATATTTAGTCTGATAATGTTCTATGGCTTTTCTCTAACTTGCCAAACCAGAATAATCAAAATAATTAGCATCATAGGAAACGTGTCAAATTAGGTTAGGAGGTTCCCCAAAGTATTTCTAAGGAATAAAAACCACCTAAATCAGTTTATTCAAAACTTATATCATTGTTGAAGTAATATAATTTTTGTAATTATACTAATGCACTATTTTTTTTCTCCAAAAACTGTTAAAAGTTTTAAGCAAAAAGTGTTTAAGTTCACTCGACCCATTACTGAACCTGCCCTTTTTCCACCTCTAATACTTATACAGGATGATTTTGATACATACATCTGGAGAAAGGCCAAATGTGTTGTATGTGTTATCGGTATACATACTACTGATCTTGTATTGTTGCTGTAAGCTAAGCGCCTGCAGGTGTCAAAGTTTTACATTCAATTTAATATGTATCAGTTTTATCATTCATCTCTAGTGAAATATTTCAAGTTGATTCTTACTAGGCACATATCATGAGTTATTTTATCCAGCGTCTTTGGCTTTTGATGCATAGCCTAAAAGCAACAAATGCAAATTGATTTGGAATTAAAAAGCGAAAGACAACAAATTAGATATCAAACTTTTAATAGTTTTAGTACCAGGAACCCAATGGCTTGTCTTATGTGTTTGAGCTCATCCCAAGCTGAGCTTGCATACTAAAATTTGATCTTTCAAAAATCAGATAAATAAGTAAAAACAACATGAAAAAAGAGAGCACAAAGAACTCTTACCTCTTTAGTTGCTTTGTAGCACCCCTTTTCCAATTCAGACAACCCTGTTTTGACATATTCTGCATTAATAAAAGAGCAGCACTCTCGTCTAAACAAAAGGCTACAAGTGTGTATTGCATATGTAAATAATAAACTTATCAATTAAGTGAACAAGCTTGCGCTCATGAAAGCAAACAAGAATGTACTGGAAACTACTTGTCTTAAAACCTGTTGAATAGTTATTCATTTGCATGAAGATTTTATGAACTAAAAATGGTGGTACCTACAAATACATACATGTGATGAAAATATGTAAAATAAATTTGAATCAATATTTAATCATCATATGATTTTAAAATCGTTATTGCTATGCGAGTTCTTAAAACGTGGACAAAGTTTACAAAATCATACATTTATGTGAAAGGAAACAAAAACAAAAAACATGAGAGAAATAGTGTACTGACATTGTTAGATACTAACAAGTTTAGGAATAATTGAATGTTTTTAACAATCTCTTGCCAATGAACCGTTAGAATATCCTGAGAAGCAGCACTTGCGAATGCAACAGGTGTCCTTCCAAACAAGCTCCGTCTGGATAAACTTGGTGCCTATGTTATTCACATATAAGATTTTAGAAGCTTCAAAATTTTAAGAAAATTGATAAGAGCAATAATTTGCAAAGTGACGTAGAGAGGTTATATTAGCAGCAAGTACCTACCTGAATGCACAATTCAAGTAACTTCCGAATATCTTTCTTGAAGTTGTCATGTATCATTCCATATAATTTCTCAATATTTTTTTGTTAGTTGATGCTTGAACTGCAAACCAGGGCGTTTGGCTTCAACTATCTCATTCTCATCATCTAGGAAAGACGTGTTTACATAATCTCGAAATCAAGCCTTACGAAATCTCTAAAAAACCATCAGTTGATAGTACATGTTAGATACAAATATACAAGGTTTGGCTTCTCTTAGTGTCTTTGTTTCTGTTGTGATTAATGTGCTTTTGTTGGAGCTCAAAGTTAGTTTAATAACATGCATCATCTATAAAGATCTTACTGTAATACCAATAAATATAAATCAGTCCAAACTCATTTTTGGCAGAAGCTTGAGATTATATTGCATAGGATTTTATTGGATTCTTTTGCATAGGGACAACAGCCTTGCTTAAACAGTTGTGATTCCCAAACATACTTGAATCAATCGAGCAGTCAAATCAAAGCCACTATCTTTTAACTTGCGTTGCAACAGGAGTAGCAACATTGATGTCTTGGATAACCAATAGGCTATCTCATTGTTGTTATCTTGTTTCTACATTCAGAAGGCATGTTATGTTAATAAAGCACCAATGAGATGTACGTAAGAGGACCTCATGGATTTTAAAGAATTCTCTAACTACTTAGAAATGAGACTCTATAGAAAGCAACTCGATACTTAATAAAGTGTCTTCCTTCAATCTCCAATAAATATTTTTAAGCAAATTTGTGTTGTCATTGAAATATTTTACAGTAAAATAATGTACCGATCTATTATTTGTGGAGATCATTTTGTCCATCTAGGATTAGTTTTACAAACAACATTAATAAGTACATCAGAAATTATAAAGAACAATAATGTTGTTAAACACGGTTTTACTACTAAACATTCAGGCCTCCATTAATTTGATCAGAATAAATGGTTACAAACTGTAACAAGGATCCACAATCCTTAAGGCTAGACTAACTATCTAATAAACTAACTAATACACTAACTAATATACACACGCTTTCTTTGGTGTGTCTAGACTCTCATTGGAGAGATCAAACTATGATGGATATGTAAAACAGATGCCTCTAATACCCTTTATATAGAGGGTTTACAAGAAAACCTAGCTTACATAGGAAGCTAACTTAATATTTCACATTAAGTCCTTGTTGTTTCATCTTTCTTCAATTTTGCATATTTAGTTTTGTAATCATCAAATCTCAGATCCCAACAATCTTCCCTTATTTGATATTACAAAACAATCTTCATGTATGAAACAATCTTTAATGCTTCCCCTTGACTTAAGATCTTCTTGAACATGTCACCACACATAATAAGCTGCAAACCATATCTTTTGTAGTCTTATTCCCCTTTTTGTAATCATCTAATATGGGTCTTCTTGTAGATATGCAACTTGTAAACACTTCCCCTTAAGTGGTGCATGTAGATGGTTAAACATTTAATCAATAAGCTTCCCCTGAAACCAATATGTTTACCATCTCTTGAATCTCGAACTCTGTAGGCTCTATGTAGTGATCACTAATGAAGAAAACCGAGTATAACGAATTTGATGAAGAATTAGAATCTCCTAAACTTGTGTCTTATGTCTTGCACTATCCACGTGACGTCAAACTTATAAATAAATCTGTGAAATATAAGTAGATCACAAACTCTTGACAAACACCCTCATCTTCTATGAGACACATAACTAAATTGATAGCAAATGTGAGCTTTGAGCACCATAAGAAAAATCACACACTTTTGCTAGATTTTGACAAGTCTTCACCACATCGTTGTAAGCACGAACAAGTTACCTCCAAATGTTGTAAGCCATTTGAGATATGATAAGAACACGCATCCGAAAAACTCAACTACAACATCAAATAAGCGATATTCAATTGTCTTCGTAATCACCTCTTTAATAAATCCAAAATGAGCCATAAAATAAATAAGAATAAACTGTTGTGAAAAACAGTTCCATCCGAGATCCAAACACGTCTGTTGTCCAACATCGGACAATGCTAGCAGTATTAAAGTACTCTGGCAGTACTAAAAATCAATAGAAGCCTAGCAGTATTAACTGATATACGCTAGCAGTACTATCCATCCAGAAACCAACAATATTAAGTATACAATAGCAGTATTAACCACGCGAACATAAAGACCACGAACTAGCAGTACAAAGTCTATCCCTGCTTTCATATCAATACACGAACAGTACTAAGTGATCTTTAAACACCAATCAGTATAGTATCAACCAATCATCATTTAATCCATCTATATTTGACGCAACCCATCACTAATTGCAGTCAAGCCAATGGATTTTGTCCATTTCTCTTAGCTAGCACTATTTTAACATGAGCAACACTAACCATTTTTACTTCAAAACTTCTCCTGCTCCTCCATATTAGATAAAAAGTTGGTTTGGAACAAAAAGATAACTCATAATTATCTCTAGGAATTCTAAATCAATATATATCATTGTTCAGAAAAACTCGCATCAATAACCTTAACTTCTTCCTTAAATAAACCGAACAATTCAAAGCAGATCCCTACAAAATAAGGTTTCCTTTTAGCATCAAATCAAATACCACGATCTATTCCTAAACCACGATCAAAACTGCTTCCATGATTTAAGCATCAAAATCACATCCTGCTAACAAACTTGCAGCCATATCCATAAACACATCCTGGAGACTTACCGATCCCAGAAGAAACAATGAAGATAAAAGTAAACCTGAAGAACAGAAAAACCCTAACAGAACTTTGAGTTTTACTCATAATCTTTGTACCTTCAGATCCTTACCGATACATGTTGACTTCAAAACTTTGTCTATCATTAAGCATTCACTCACCGAACAAAATAACCTTAGCAGTAAAGTATACAAGCAGTAGTACCAATTATATATGATTTCAATCTTCTGTTTCTTCAAAAACAAACACTAAAGTACATACCTACTGTACAAGAGATCAAAGAGAGTCTAGAGTGCATAAAGTTTTGTAGCAACAAATCCTTGAAACCGAAATAGTTTATTCTTCATTATTTTAATAACCTTCAAAACCATAATGATTCAAAACTGATTGACCACAAATTCAACTTCTTCAATCTGCTGATGCTCGACATCTGCTATTTCATCTCCTGTCCATGAATCGAACACAAGAAATTATGTATGCTAAATCTTATCATGACCCTATAAACGACAGCAAAGAAACTCTATCATACTTTATGTTTTTCAGAATTAGGGTTTCTTCAAAAACCCTAGTTTTTCAAATTCGACCATAGAAAACAAACATGAACAAAAACCTTGTATAAACCCTAGATAGCTGAGCAAACCCTGCTCTGTTACAATTGAGGGAGTCGTTTTGCCCATCTTGGATTTAGTTGAATTGAATGGAATACTTACTCGAGGAGGAAAGAGGTATTTCATTACTTTTTGCGATGATTCAAGTCGGTTCTTATATGTATATTTACTACGATCAAAAGACGAAGCTTTTGATTCATTCAAAATATACAAAGCTGAGGTTGAGAACCAACTTGGAAAAAAGATTAAAATCTTACGATCTGACCGGGTGGAGAATATTTTACGCGAGAGTTTGACACATTCTGCGAAGAGAATGGCATTAAACATGAGCGTACCTCTCCGTATACACCACAACAAAACGGTTTAGCAGAAAGGAAAAACCGAACCCTTGTAGAGATGGTTAATTGTATGTTAAACCAATCTGGGTTACCCACAAATCTATGGGGTGAAGCTCTATTAGCCGCTTGTCATATACACAATAGGATCACTAGTCGTGTGATTCCTATGAGTCCATATGAGTTATGGAATGGCAGAAAACCAAACCTAGACTATTTGAGGGTTTGGGGATGTTTAGCCTATTATCGTACACCTGAACCGAAACGGTCTAAGCTAGGAGCTCGTGGTATTAAAAGCGTGTTTGTTGGCTACGCCAAAAACAGTAAAGCTTATAGACTGTTAGATGAGAATTCAGGTGTTATCATAGAATCCAGAGATGTGGAATTCTTTGAAGACAAATTTTCAAAAGATGTCGAAAATCCTCGTGCAAGTCTAGTTCCTACTCCTACGAGTTCGTCTACTGTAGAAATCTCTACAGAGATTAATGAACCAAGGCGGAGTACTCGAGCTAGAAAAGAGAAGAGTCTAGGATCAGATTTCTTCTCTTACTTAGTCGAAGGGACACAAAAGAAAGTAACAAAAGAGGTCATTTTCTCGATTAACATCGATGATGACCCTAAGACATTTTCTGAAGCCATGTCATCTCGAGATGCTCCTTTTTGGAAGGAGGCTGTAAATGATGAGATGGATTCTATTTTGGGTAATCAGACTTGGGAATTAGCAGAACTTCCTAAGGGCGTGAAACCCATAGGATCCAAATGGGTATTTAAGAAGAAGCTTAACCCAGATGGATCAATCTCTGCCTTTAAAGCAAGATTAGTTGCCAAAGGCTACAAACAAAGAGAGGGGTTAGATTATTTCGATACATATGCCCCGGTCCCTAGAATTAGTTCTATAAGAACACTCATAGCGATATCTGCCATTAAAGGTTTGTACATTCATCAAATGGATGTGAAGACGGCCTTTCTAAATGGTTACTTACACAAGGAGGTGTACATGGAACAACCTGAAGGTTTTGTGATACAAGGGCAAGAAAACAAAGTGTGTAGACTTGTTAAGTCCTTGTATGGTTTGAAACAAGCTCCAAAGCAGTGGCATGAGAGGTTTGACATCACTGTTATTTCTTTCAGGTTTAAGCACAATAGTGCTGACAGGTGTATTTATACCAAAAGCACGAAAGATTATACAGTGGTCATTTGTCTTTATGTTGATGATATGTTGATCATTAGCACAACTATAAATGGTATTTCCAAAACAAAGTCTTACTTATCATCGAACTTTAAGATGAAAGATCTTGGTGAAGTTGACACTATTTTAGGAATTAAAGTGAAAAGGACAAATGATCAAATTTCTCTTAGTCAGTCTCATTATATCGAGAAGACATTGACTATGTTTCAACACTTGCATATAAAGGAATCTAACGTTCCTTTTGAACCGAGTGTACATCTTGAGAAAAATTCTGGTAGAGCTGTAGCTCAACTAGAGTATGCAAGTGTTATTGGTTGTTTGATGTATGCAACTCATTATACTAGGCCTGACATTGCTTTTGCTGTAAGTAAGTTAAGTCAGTACACAAGTAATCTAAGTTTAGAACACTAGAGAGCAGTGTCTAAAGTACTAGGGTACCTGAAAAGGACTAGTGCTTTGAACCTGACAAACACGTCATACCCTAGGGTTTTAGAAGGGTACTCAGATGCAAGTTGGGTGAATCACACAGGTGATTCTAAATCCATGAGCGGGTGGATTTATACTCTTACAGGAGGAGCTGTTTCTTGGGCGAGCAAGAAACAAACGTGCATTTCTCATTCCACCATGGAAGCTGAATTTATTGCTCTAGCTGCAACAGGCAAAGAGGCTGAGTGGATGCGGGATCTGTTACTGTATATCCAATTGTGACCCGGTCCAATGCCTTCGATTCCTATGTACTGTGACAGTCAAGCTACTTTTTCTAAAGCTTATAACTCTGTATACAATGGGAAGTCGAGACACATTCGTCTTCGACACAACTATGTGAGACAAGTGATTAAGAATGGTACCATTAGTGTTGTTTATGTTAAGTCATGTAGAAACTTGGCAGATCCACTTACTAAGCCTCTAACGAGAGACTTAGTGAGTGTTACTACTAGAGACATAGGTCTGAAACCATAAGTGAATCAGTTAGTGATGGTAACCCAACTTGTATTTAGTGCTCCTATCTCCAAGTTTAATGGGTAAAAACAATTCACTAGTCGATAGAAGGTACTATCGAATAATTGACCTATGTAGTAGAGATAGTACGGCGTTGCCGAGAATCAGGATGAGGATATTCTCTTAACAGAGTTTTAGAGGTGTCTTAGCAACGAAGACGTTATAGAAGCTCTGCCTATATGACTTAGAGGTAGTGCCGCCTTGAATAGAGAGTTTGTGGTTTCTCTCTTAGAGAGTCATGAATCAGGATTAAGCGCATGGCTATATTTGCGGTCAGTGAGAACTCTTTGGTTACGATGGGAAGTGTGTATAAGTATGTACATAAGATTATAAAGGTTTTGTGGTTTAATCTTCGAACACCATTGAATCAATTTTATTTGCATACTTAGAGTAAACGGGGTTTAATCTTCGTGACACCACCGTGACACAACCTATCAGAGTAGCAGAAACTTCTTAACATGGCAGCGGATTGTTGGGACTTAAATTAATGTTGGCAAGTTTGGCCACTTATGAAGCACAAAATACAATCTTGTAAAGCTGTCACAGATTGTATTTATAGCAAAGCTATTGGTACAAGTTGAAGTAGCACTTGTGTTTTTGAGATAATGTTTGATCTGATCATATGGTAACCTCCCATTATCTCCTCTTATTTTGGGGGTGGGCTATATCACGTCAACAATACTTTGCTATAAAGGAAAAGCATGAGGTGTAAGAAGAATATAACCAAAAAATGTTATATCTAGTCCAAATACACATAGCTTTGTTTGCTTCTGTTCTTTATATCCTGCTGCCACCATCGTGTTGTAATCGTAAGTTGTTGCTACTCAACGATTACGTATGTAGAACTGTATTAATCCTGGGTGCTAAGGCTTGGAGACTCGAACAACTAACTGAGTGCCGAAAGTACTTAAAAGGACAGGAAATTTCTTCCCGTACGGTTCAGTTCTGGTACGTTCGAAGATGATGACGATGATGTTTATTTTTGTGATTGCTACTGCTTGAATGATGCTGCTCTTTTATGTTGCTGTGCTGTTTGCTTCTGAAGTTATCATGTTTGAGTATGGGTTTGATGCTGCTCGAATGGTGATACTTTTATATGTTGTTGTTTTATTCAGTTCTGAGTTGCATAGTTTCGAGTGGGGTTTTGATGCTGCTATATTTAGTTTTGTGTTTCTGTTATGGATCATTATGTTATTGAGGTATACATCTTGTCTTGATGCAATTTTATTACTTCTATATACTTTGTTATATACCTACTGTTATGGAATAAAAATCACATACTACAAAGAATGGTGATACAATTTTGTGTAGTTTCTTATACCAAAAAAAAATTAGTTTGTTGTTGTTCTTTTAGGAGCTCACGGCCGAAAACCATCCTTCTTATCTCAATCATTCCTGTACCAATCTTGTATAAATTGGCATCACATAGTAATCGGCGAGTTGGGTGTACTCGTTCACATATTCCTTGCCGCCTAGACATTGAATTGCCTGCCAAATATAGTTAAAAGTTAATAATAAAATGTGTCAATAAGTGAAATCATAATTTTCATTTGGAAGATTTCTTGAATAACCTAAAGAGCAACTTGGGTAGCTCTTTTAGTAGCAACAAGAATAACACCCGCACAATTCTATAAACGAACGTGTACAAATGTTAAAAGACAATGCAGGATTTGGTACACAGATAAGCTACAAGAATGCACCTTTGAAACTAGTATGCCACTGTCACATTGTCGTGCAACATTATACATGTACGATCTGTTTAAAAAAAGATTTTATTATTAGAGGGTAGGGTACAGTGGCGTTGAAGCCCTGCGCCAAACCACAAGCCGAGCACGACGGCACCACATTGCAATATGTTCTTGAGCAAATTGTGTGACGCTTTCCTTCAATTGTCATCATTGCAATACAAACAACTTAAGAGAATCTCATACTGTATATCATTAGACGTAAGATTGGAATAAGTTTATAAACTTTGAAACATTGGAGCTGACTACAAAACAGTTAAAACCATCTCATACGTTCCGAAGTTTTATAAACTAATTCTGCATACGCTTTCTTCTCAAAACGAGATGAAAGCACAAACCTGTAACTGAGTATCATTACACAACATAAAAGTTGAAAAAAACATGCATCGTTGTCGAGAAAAAAAATTGTTGCGGACAATGCAGACGTTATTGCTAGCTCTTGTTCTCACCAATCTCTGTATCATCATCCTTGAACGTCAAGTTAGCAACTTAGCAACAAATTGCATGAAATTTAAGGGATTATAATAGAATATGATATACTCCAACAAAATAAAAAAGACACCTCGTGGGACTTAAAAAAAAAATTAACAATGGGTTTTTTTAATCTATTACAGAAAGACAATTGATATGAAAAGTTGAAAACCAATATGAAGGAATTTTTAAGCTTCGTCTCAATCTACATGTTGATGAATAAATTACTTGTGCCTGTTGATTGTTGGGTGTCACAGATCAGGGTTAAGACAATCAATAGCCTAGCTAATTACTAAGATGGTTACCGGATATCATTTGAAGTCGTGTAATCACTTTCCAAAGAAGATTATTCGACCCTATGCCTGGGTTACACGAATACATCCTTGGGATAAAACCAAGTGTTGGTTGTGTTTGTTCTTGTTCTAGGCATAGATCAAGAACCCTGTGTATATGTGTTTATGTTTTATGTCTTATCCTCATGCAGTTTGTGATCTCCGGAGAATACTCAAACCCCTAGTCAAGGATTTATGAGAGATTATAGGAGATATAATCTCTTCCATAATTATCCTCCTTGATTTTAGGTATTAGTGGTTACAATGACCATATTAAACGTGGTCATTAAATGTGATTGTAACTTACAATATGAAACGGTCAAACAATTACAAGTCATTAAATTCATATTAATGAGCTATTCCTTTAGCATCCTGAACAATCAGATAACTCACTGAAGAGTAAACAAGTTGAAGGTTCAATACTGAAAAGACTCACTGATGAGTTAACCCGCTGAGGATACTTTTTTTTTGAACGGCAATTTTATTAATAAACTAGCAAGGAGCTAGAATTACATAGAAATAAGATAAGGATTCTTGATCCAATCGTCCCTACTAAACAACTTCTTACATCTATAACGATACCAATAATAAGATTTACATATGATCTCGTCAAAAATATTCGCCTTCAATTTAATCTTGCCTTCGAACATCTTCTTATTCCGGAAATTCCAAAAAAGCCACCAAGTAACGTAGAAAACACCTTCAAGCATGTTTTTATTCTTCTTCGGCAATTTAATGGTATCAATCCAAATTCTCCAATTGTCGTACGAGTCAATGTCAACGTGAGGAACATCCCACCATCTAGCAATTAAATGAATATCCTTTAGTCCAGAGTTACTCACTGAAGAGTGAACTCACTGAAGTTCATCAGTGACAGATTCTTTTTAACCACTATCTGGGTTCAGGTGTTCAGTGACATGGGAGTACACTTCGTACACTCCACAGTCCTCTTAACCGTATGGAACTGTACCCTTCATGAACTTAATTCTCACAACAATCTCCCCAATTTAGTTTTAATACCTTTGCATGGAAAAAATTAAACTTAAACAAAAAAGTGCATTAAATGAAAAGGTCATGGAGGCTGATTTTTCTTCTCTATTAATTACACGTTTAAATACTTCAAGAATCAGGGTGTTCATAAGAAGTGAACCCTTCAACCATTTGAATATCCTAAAGTTATTAATGCACACTCGTACTTTATAACAACAATAAGAAACTCCTGACACTATTCCTGCCATGTGGTTCCAACATCCAAGTCATTATTTGATTTTAAGAGCCAAAGGTATGCTCTCTGAAGCTGCAAAACCTCAAACATTTACATGGGTGGTTCCTCTTTATATATGCCCATGGCTAAGCACCTTTTGAAGGGAAATTAAACATGAGAAATTAACAACTTCAGCATCCTTTATCAATAGGTTCCAAAGACATCCTTTTATGGATTTAAGGATGATATGTAAATACATGTGCTTTAGTCTACTAAACGTTCAACTTTTCACATTAAACTCAGCTGCCAAGTTTCCTAAGCAGGGAGTTGGGTGTCTTAACATTCAACGACTTAGTTAGACTTTAATCCCATCCCTTCAACAGACTTTATAACCAAGTCTCTAGCCAGTCCCTTCATCAAGTGATCAACTAAGTTTTGTTGAGACCTCAAAAACTCTATAGATACCACCTCATTCGTGATCAGCTCACGAATCATGCTATGTCTGACACCTAAGTGTCTAGACTTCTCATTGTACATCTGGCTATAAGCCTTTGCCAATGTAGCAACACTATCACAACGAATAGAAATAGGTGCTATAGGTGTGACCCACAATGGAATCTCAATGAGCAAGTTTTTCAACCATTCAGCTTCTTTACCAGCAGCTGCTAAGGCCACAAATTCAGATTTTATTGTTGAACAAGTGATACAAGTTTGTTTCTTGAAAGCCCAAGAAATTGCACCAACACCAAGCAGGAATACCCAGCCACTTGTAGACGAATTGTCTTCAGTGTTGCTGATCCAGCTTGCATCAGTGTAACCTTCCAACACTGAAGGATAACCAGTATATGTCAATCTATAATCCATGGTTTTCTTCAAGTACTTCAGTACCCTCTGAATTGCTTGTCGGTGCTTAGTACTAGGGTTACTAGTATACCTCCTTAATTTACCCACAACAAATGCAATGTCAGCCCTAGTACAAGTCATGGCATACATTAAGCAGCTAATCACCCTAGAATACTCAAGTTGAGATGCAGCCTGACCATTATTGGGCATCAGCTTCTCACTTGTATCCATAGGAGTACTTACTGGAGTGCAATCAAAGTAATTAAATTTCTTTAGTACCTTCTCAACATAATGAGACTGAGAAATAGCTATTATATTACTTTCATATTTAATCCTAATACCCAGGATAACATCAGCGTCCCCTATGTCCTTCATAGAGAACCTTGATGACAAAAATTCCTTTGTCAGGTCAACCTGAACTTGGTCAGTACCAAAGATCAGCATGTCATCAACATATAGGCAAATGACGACTCCTTTACCAGATTTATCAAATTTGCTATACACACATTTGTCAGCTTGGTTAAGTAAATAACCATTAGAAAAAACCACTTCATCAAACTTTTGATGCCATTGCTTAAGTGTCTGCTTCAGTCCATATAAAGACTTCATCAGTTTACACACCTTGTTTTCATTACCAGGCATGATGAAGCCCTAAGGTTGGTTCATATAAACCTCCTCTTCCAATTCACCATTGAAGAAAGTTGTCTTCATATCCATCTGATGAATAATCAGATTGTGAATAGATGTCATAGCAATCAGCAGTCTTATGGTACTGATACGTGCCATTGGAGCATAAGTATCAAAGTAGTATATCCCTGACTTTTGTTTAAAGCCCTGGATGACCAGCCTTGCCTTAAACTTTTTAACAGTTCCATTTCTACCTTCAGTTTTCTTTTGAAGATCCATTTGCAACCAAGTGGTTTTCAACCTGGAGGTAGATCAGTCAACACCCAAGTGTTGTTGCCCATGATGGAATCCATCTCATCATTAACTGCTTCTTTCTAGAAAGCAACATCTTGAGAATTTATTGCTTCATCAAATGTTTTGGGATCACCCTTAACATTAAAGCAATATGAGTGTTGGTCAGAGACCTCATCCATTGTTCCTTCAATTAAGTATAATTGAAATTCAAGCCCAAAATTCTTTGGAGTCCTATTCTTTTTTATTTTCCTAAGCTCAGGTTCAGGTTGCTGAACAACCTCTTTAGTGACCTCTTCAGGGACCACTAAACCCAATGTCTGTAGTTCCATTTGAAATCCTGAGACTTGGTCTATAGACTGAAGAGAATCTATTCTCATCAAAGATAGCATATCTGGATTCAATTATTGAGTTAATTAAAACTGAATCATTAGGTTCAGTTACATAGAACCTAAAAGCCTTGGGATGCTCAGCATATCCAACAAAGATGCATTAAATGCCTCTTTTACCCAAAGTTTTCAACTTTGGATCAGGGAGTCTTACAACTGCCCTACAACCCCAAACCCTGAGGTAGTTCAGGTTTGGTTTTCTTTTAGTCTAGAGTTTATAAGGGGTAATCTGGTTCCTTTTGTTAGGAGCCCTATTTAATAAATAGCAAGCAAGTCGTTAATATAGCTTCACCCCAAAACCCTTGACTCATTCCTGAGTAGGACAACATGGAATTAACAATTTCTTTCAGTGTTATATTTTTCCTTTCAGATATACCATTTTGTTGTGGAGTATAGGGGCAGTCATTTCATGGATAATACCAACAGACTGAAAATACAAAGTATCCATGTACTTACCTCCCTTATTAGTCCTGAATCTTTTGATCACGAACCCTTGTTGTAATTCAACTTCAGTTTTGAATACTTTGAATTTATCTAATGCTTCATCCTTTAAATGTAATAAATAAACATAGCAAAACCTTAAAGCATTATCAATAAACGTCACAAAGTATTTCTTATTCCTTAAAGAAGGAGTAGCATGCAGATCACACAAATCACTATAGAACAACTCCAAAACTTCAGTTTTACGTTTTACATTTTGAAATGGTTTCTTAGTTATTTTGGTCATCATGCAAATCTTATACTTTTTAGTGTGCATGTCAAAAGCTAGGATTAACCCATCCTTTGACATATCTTGCATCATCTTAAAGTGGACATGACCCAGTCTAGCAGGTCATAGGATTGAATCATTCAATTTAGAGGTTGACATGAAGGTTGATCCAATATTATCATTGACAATATTAAGCCTGAACATATGATTACTTAAAAAACAAAACCAATAAACACACCATGTTTGGATAAAACAAATTTATTATATTCAATCACTTATTTATAACCACAACTACTAGAAACCAAATTTTTCCTTATATTAAGAACATGTAAAACATTAAACAACAAAATAATCTTTCCAAAACTAAACTTAAGATCTACACAACCACATCCATGCACCAGGGCTGTTGACTCATTTCCCATGTGAGGAATAGATCCATCGTTCAGCGACTCATAGGTCTTGAACCAGCATCTATCTTTACACACATGAACTATTTCTCCTGAGTCAACCCACCACGCAACATCATCATCATGCACAAAGTAAGCCTCAGATACATATGTAACATAATAAACCTGGAGAGATTTATTAAACATATTCTGACCTTTCAGTAAGTTGGATGAACCATCTACTGAACCCTTTGTGCCTGATCCATTGGCTTTGTTGCCAACATTAACACCTTTGCAATCCCTTTTAATGTGACCAGTTTTGCCACATTTCCAACAAGTAGGTTTTGCCTTCTTGTTAGGATCAGCCTTTGTGTTATCATGATGCTTACATTTACCTTTGTTGTCATTGTACCTGGAGGAGTTGTTATGCTCTACCATATTAACAACTGAAGGACCAGCAACATTGTTGCTCTTTAGCTTGTCAATATCCTGCACCCTGAGGGACTCCTCAATGCGCAGATGACTGTCCAACTCAACAAGAGTGAATGAACTAAGTAATCTTTAATATCAACCAAGAACTAGAGAAAGAAAGTTGAAGGAATGATGTATTTCTAGTGAGAGAAAGTAAAAGAAAGAAAATGCATTAAGTGTGAAATGAGAATACAACTAACCAACCACCCACCTCTCCAAGGCATAGAGAGGTGTTTATATAGTACCTATGGCCGGCCATGGAAGGGCTTTGTGGGCTTTCCATAGGCCTTTTGGCCCTATTAGATTATAAATCATATATTAGGCTAACTACGAGCTTTGACTAACTATTATTGGAAATGGCTGATACTTTTCATGTTTCTAACAATCTCCTCCTAAGGGAGGTCACTACAATTTACAAAAAATTTAAACTTAGCATATATGATTCTACTTTAGGAAAAAATTTAAACTTAGCAAAAAATTTAAACTTAGTCGTTGCTAAAGGTGTATTTAAACTTAGCTTTGACTAACTAAAGTCTATACCCTAAGGGAGGTCACCACCCACTTCAATCATTAACTTGTGAATTGATGTAGTGATCATAGACTTTAGTTCTTGAGCTTGTTCCATAGCTTGTCTTGAATGTGAGAATGTGATCTTAAACACCTTGAGATCATCAACCAAGCATAATCTCGTTTCGCCATCTTGTAAACTATGCCATCTTGTGAACTTGTGACTTCTGGACCGACATGCTCATACCTTTCTTGATACGTTATCTTGAAAAGCTTTAATAATGAATATCTCTTGAGGTTCTTTAACTATAACACTTTTTCACTTCAAGAAAAACGTATGGTATCAGAGTAGAAAAAGTCTTGAAACATGTACTTGAGCTTTCATGATGTCTTTATTTTTGTCGGTAGGGTATGAGCATGTGGCTATGAATCGTAACTCGTCAGGAATCAGCTGCACCAATCGTCGGGAGTACCTGCAGGTTTAGGTTAGTGATAATCAACAGATATGGAAGAAAGTGTCTTTGTCACTTCGTCGAATACGGTTGCAATAACCACGGTTCCCCGTTGATCAGTATAAATACTGCCTGTGATCAGGTATAATTCTGAAGAATCTCCTTGACAGGGTTTCGCACTAGCCGTTCTCATTACCGAAGCGTCTCAAAGCAGACAACACAATATGAGTAAACCAGTAAGACGAAGTCTCACCGATTGAATAGAAAAATCGATTTAAAAATCAATCGACGTGTCACTTGCTAAAGTGGTTTTGTGACACATCGAGAGTGTTAATCATTTTAAAATTCATCATCAATCTTCAATTTTCAAAACCTAGACAAGGTTGATTCATATGAATCGGCACCCTCGTTTCTTTCCAGTTGTCACAGAGTTTGATTATCTAGAATCCATAGAGACACCAACCATGAGCTTGGTTGAAGTATGGCTCCAAGCAGGATTTCCCATCTACATTGTGAATAGCTTTGAGTAACCACTAGGATTTCTGGAAAAAATTAAAGGATAATGTTAGGAGCTCTTATAGAAATTCTCGTTCTTCACATTGTGTGAGATAACAAGCAATAATTGTTGACAAGTGTCCTAATGAGATTTATAGATGATCTATTTTGGCTCTAGACTCAATAGTGCACTTTTGTTTTAGTGATCGGAGGCTGGAGCAGACTGCCACCTTTTCAATATCAACTAACTCGGAGTGAGAAAGTTGATAGAAATGTGTGTAATCTCTGTGAGAAATGAAACAAGAGTCTGTTGAGAGACCTTGAGTGGCTAGGGAGGGTTGTGCATAACGTCACTGGGTCCATGACTGTCTTCAATGTCAGACAACAGCTTAGTGTTTTTGACAGTTTATGTATTGACCCGATTTCTGCCTAAGTGTATGGAGGGCTTCTTTCTTTATACCCTTTATCCTTACATTTCTTTTTCATTCTTCAACCACTTCAATGCTTACCGAGACTTCATAACTAACACCTTGTTGGGTTTGTTCCAGTGTTAGCTCCATCTCAGTCGGCATTATTCTCGATTCTCACTTTTTCTCCTTTTGTATCATACCTAAGGACTTCTACACTAACTAGTAGATATCCCTGGGTAGATCCCTTCGGTTCTGGCTGGATCATGGGATTTGAATACCTATGCCTAACCGCCTTATAACTCCATAAAATTTAAGTACATGGTCGGTCTTTTGGGTATTTCATCACAATCCTTCCAAAATCATTGAAAAGTTCAATCGAAGTGTTTGATATAAATATCAAAAGATTTACACCTTGAGAGTTTTTCATCATCACTAAAAGCTCCCTCTTAACATGTGCATCGTAATCGTAGTACATGCTAAGTGTGGAGTGCATTGAGTCCATTTAATATGATCACATTTCAGTACAAATTAGATTCAGTTTAATCACATCTTCTCCCCTTATCTAAAATGTTAATCCCTTGATATTTTGGATATCAATTGATTAAACATTCGAAGACAAAATGTTACATAATCACTATTAGGAACATTTTAATGCTCCCCCTTAATATTTGAGGGTATATAAGAAAGTGTTGAGTATAATAATTTGAAATTTTTTGAATTTACTAAGAAATTCTTAAAAATTTTGTACTCGAGCACTCCTTATTATTACCATAAAGTCTACACTACATATATACAAATTCACAAGTTTAGATTATTTACGAGGTTTGACCTGATATATAAGAACAGCATATGATACATCATATAGTCCTTTCCAGCAGTCGTAGGTCATCCTCGCACAATCTCCCACCAACAAACCGTTTTAAGCTTCCCATTAACCTTCTTTCCATCAAGAGGTTGTCAATCTGATCTTTCTCTGTCTAAGCACTCTTCGGCATTGCTTCAACTTTCTTTCCAAGTTATGAAAGTCTTTACTTCAAACTTCGAGGATGAAACAGATTCAGATACATATGTAACATGAGCTTGTGTGGTTAGTGGTGTCGATGTTGATATTGTCTTAGCTTCCCCCTAAACCAGTAATCCTTTCTTTAGTAGATTCAGAACTTTCTTGCAAGCCGCATCAAGCAGTCTTAATGTATAAATCTCAGGTATCCGAAGTACACAATTAACCCTTTCAAGAATTTGATACCACAACACCAAAGTCAATTAAGTCCCCCGAATGAGCACATTTCTCTCTTCAGGATAGTGATGATATGAATTGTAACTCCAAAGTCAACTAAGTCCTGGATGTAGACAATTAAGTCCTTTAAATAGTCGAAATGATAACTCCAAAGTCAACTAAGTCTCGAAAGTAGACATTTCTTCCTACATGATACTAACTAAATAAAGGAATCATCATACCTATGTGTACCTCTTTTATCAAATATTTCTACTTCTTTTAAGAATAAGCTTAAAGATTGACCGGTTAGGTAAAACATTAATTTAATCAGTAAGAGCTTTTCTCACATTTTAAATAATTATTCTCCAAACACTTCTCCCTAGGGACTCAAATGATGCATACTAACTAATGATGAGATGTCTCTTCCACCATGTGATAGAAATAGTGCACCTGAAAGATTCAATGAAGGCTTAAAATCAAAAGAAGCTAACCTCAAAAGACAAAAGAAGCTAACCTCAAAAGAAAGCCAAGGACATTATCAAGTATACATCTACTCCTTCCTCCTTGCTGGTTTTGACACGTCGGAATCAGCAAAACCTTGTACGCACACATACTCGAGATCGTGTTTGAAGAATAAATAAGCTTAAATCTATTCTGTAAGAATCTACTTCAAGGCTTTTAAAACTATGAAAGTATTTCCAAACATTCCTAAGTCTTTTACAACTATGAGGTATTGGCAATATTGATCGAATGTAGTTTAAAGCCTATACTCACTAAGTCTTATATTACAATAAGTCTCTAAAGTTTGTAACAAATGACATCTAAAGCCCTTGTAGTTAAAATACATTAACTTCCCTTTAAATTATAATCTGTCATTATAAAAACTTTATCCGTTTATTCTGTGACTTATTTTGAAAGACCGTTTTAAAAGATTATTTAATGGCACTTTCTCCCCCTCAAATATTGACCCATTTTCTATTTAAAGAGTTGTAGTCATAGTTTGAGTGGTTGAATTTGCTTTTAAAATCTTTTTGTGAGATTCATGAACAGACCGATTCATTTTGAAAGACAACTTTTTACCAATAAAATAAGATTTCTTTTATTTTAACACATAAGCGCACTGACACGTACACTTATGGTATATAGAGAGCACAGGTTGTGTTGCAAAGTAAACACAAGCCTTTGCATGGTCATAAAGTAGACCATGCCCGAGAATAAATTCCTGTTATAAGGTCAATTTTTCTTAAATACTTGCCTTTAAGATGATGACCGGGTTGCTATCTGAAATAATAGCAAGCCATTTTTGGCATGTTTTGAAAACATTTGGAACTTCTGCTCGAACTTCATTTACAGCCTCGTATCATTATTGAATGACATTTCTAAGACCGTAAATGTTATCGATTTTCAAAAGACATGTCATTATTACCTCTTTTTATATTTTTCACATTTTTTAATTTTTTCTTTGGTTTTAAATATTTTATATTTTTGTATTTTGATTTTATAAAAGTTTTCTAAAAAAATAAAAAATCTTTTTGGATTTTATGGTTTTTAATATATATACATATGATACACAGGATATCAGAATAGGTACCACCATTATTCTTCAGCTTCATCTGCCAACTGTTTTAGTTTCTCAGGCGTAAAACTTCGCATTCTCAGCTTGTTGATAAGAAATTTAATTCTTTCTCTGCATAGGGCTTTAGTGAATATGTCCGCTAGTTGATACTCCGTGTTGACAAAGTAAAGCTCTACCACTCCATTCTCCACTTGCTCTTTGATGAAGTGGAATCTGATGTCAATATGCTTTAATCGAGAATGTTGAACATTGTTGCAGCATAAGGCAATAGCGCTTTTGTTATCACAGTACATTGGAATTTTATTGAATCCAAGGCCATAGTCGGTAAGCTGTGATCTCATCCAAATGATTTGAGCAAAACAACCAGACATGGCAATATATTCAGCTTCCGTACTGGATATCGCAGCGCTTTTTTGCCTTTTTGATGACCAGCTAACAAGCCTATCTCCCAATAATTGCATACATCCAGATGTACTTCGTCTAGTATCTTGGCAACCCGCATGATCAGCGTCTACATAAGCTGTTAGAGCAATAGAAGAATCCTTTGGATACCAGAGTCCCCTATTAACGGTTCCTCATAGGTATTTAAAGATTCTTTTTACAGCATGGAGGTGCTTTTCGGTAGGCTTAGCCTGATACCGGGCACACATGCATACAGCAAATGTAAGGTCTGGTCTACTGGCTGTAAGATACATAAGGATTCCAATCATTCTACGATAGTGTGTAGGATCCACGGCTTTCCCTTGTATATCTTCATCCAGTTTGGATTTCTCCACTATGGGAGTATCCACGGGGTCACTAGATTCCATACCATATATTCTCAAAGATTCTAGAGCATATTTAGACTGGTTTATAAAGATGACTCTGGGATTTTATGAAATCTGTAGTCCTAGAAAAAAAAATGATATTTTGCCCATCATCGACATCTTAAACTTAGAACATATTATTTTTGAAAATTGATCACATAGTTCAGGTGTAGTAGACGCAAAGATAATATCATCAACATAAATTTATACCAGGAGAATATCTTTGCCTTGTCTTCTGATGAACAATGTGGGATCCACGGTTCCTTTAGAGAATTCCTGAGAGAGTAGAAACTTCGACAATAGATCGTACCACGCGCGAGGAGCTTGTTTCAACCCATAGAGAGCCTTCTTAAGCTTATACACATGATTCGGATTGTCTTGATCCACAAACCCGTCTGGTTGGCTGACATAAACTTCTTCGCGTAGAATGCCATTCAAGAATGTCGTCTTAACATCCATTTGGTAGACGATCATATTCATGTGAGCAGCATATGCGAGGAATATTCGAATAGCATCAAGTCTAGCCACTGGAGCAAAGGATTCCTCAAAATCAATTCCCTCTTCTTGACGGTAACCACGAGCAACCAAACGAGCCTTGTTCTTTAGAATTCCTCCTAATTCATCAAGTTTCACCTTGTAGATCCATTTTAAAGTAATAACCATCACCTTATCTGGACGAGGAACTAGTTCCCAGACTTCAAGACGTTCAAATTCATGTAGCTCCTCTTGCATTGCTTCAATCCAACATGCTTGAGTTAATGCGTCTTTATAGTTCTTTGGTTCAACTGATGTGAGAAAGGCATCGTAGTAACAAAATAAAGCTTGTTCATAGAGTTGGAGTCTTATGGAAACATGTCTTTTAAGTTTATCGATGATGTTTTCTAAAGGATGATCCTTGGTCCATTTGGTAACGTGTTCAGAGTTTGGAGCAGCAGTTTGCACAACAGTAGGAATAACATCCGAATAAGAAGATGCTTCAGAATTGTTTTCTGTAATTAGAATACCAAAGAACAGATCGTTATTCATGTGTGCAACATCTAAGTCATGATTGTCTTTTTCAACATCGTTAGGAATGACAGGAGATTGAGTTTCGGGTGTTGTTTGTGAGTTACTAGGTGATGGTGTATCTTGATCAATAGTTGTTGAGGAAGGTGAACTGGTTGATTCAGCGGGTACTGGAGCTACTACTTTAGCAATTGGAGCAATGACGTTAGGGGCTAGGTGATCAACACTAGGTGGAGGAGTGAGTAATTCATTAAATAGCGGTTGAAATAAAAGATCCCAATCACTTATTAAAGGTGGTACAAATGGTGTTGAAGGAGGAGGGTTTGGTATGAGTCTTAAACTGATTGTTGCAGGAGTCATCTCATGAAGTGCGGGTCCTGAACTGCTGTGTTCAGAAGCCATCGTAGTCAGCTCATCAAAATCTACATGAATTGTCTCAATGATTCATCTGGTACGTCTGTTGTAAATTTGAAAGGCTTTCTTTGTGGGTGCATAGCCAATGAAAATACCAATATCAACTTTTGGTTGTAACTTGCCCAAGTTCTCGCTATCGTTTGTCGGATAACAAAGTGCACCCAATACATGGAAGAATGATAAGTCAGAAAGTTTGTCATGTAAAAGCTCATATGGTGTTTTTTCGTAACAAAGACATATGATAGAACGATTTTGGGTATAACATGCGATAGCAACTGCTTCTGTCCATAAGAATAACGAGCTTTTGTATAAATCAACATTGTGCGGGATGCTTCAATTAGCGTACGATTACATCTTTCAACGACACCATTTTGTTGTGGAGAGCAAGCAATAGAAGTTTCATGAGAGATGCCAACCTTCTCATAATATTCATGCAAAGTTTGATTAACAAATTCAGTTTCATTATCTGTTCTGATTCGTCGGACAGGTGTCTTAAGCCGCACTTGGATCATCTTGAGAAACTTGATTATGAAATTTGGAGCTTTATCTTTTGACCTTAAGCACTTAATCCATGTAAATCAAGAGTAATCATCGACAATGAAAAGGATGTACTTCTTTCCATTAACACTTGCGACACGCATTGGTCCACAAAGATTCATGTGCAAAAGATAGAGTTTTTCTTGGTTGGTGTCTTCATATTTAGGTTTGTGGGGTTTCTTCTTGCTTTTGCCCATTGCATAAGCAGAACACAGATGGTCCTTTTCAAATTTTAGCTTAGGGAGACCCCGAACAAGACCTTGTCTAGCTAAGTGATTGATTGCATCAAAGTTTAAATGAGACAGACGTCAGTGCCATAGCCAGGACTTAGTCTTTGAGGCCTTTGATAAGAGACATATAGCAGAGGACGCCATCATATCTCCAAGAGACAGAGTATACAGATTGTTGCCTAGAGATCTAATCAATAGATCAACACCTTCTAGATTACGAATGAAACAGGTGTGTTGACAAAAAGCAACTTCAAGGTTCGAATCACAGAATTGCCCAACGGAGAATAAGTTGTGTCCAAGTCCTTCTACGTTGTAAACCCTTGATATCGTAACATTCCCAATCTGATAATCACCATATCCCAATATCGTTGCCACATGATCATTTCCGAATTTCACTATATCCAGAAATTTATTGACAAAATTGGTGAGCTGAGAGCGATCTCCGGTCATATGCTTAGAGCAGCCGGAGTCCAAATACTAGAGAACAATTTAAACGACCTACATTCTTCAAGAGAGGAAGATGGAACATTGGAAACTATGGATCCCCAGGATTGACTGGGTTCCTTTTTGTTAGCAGATACAGATTTAAGAACCTTAGATTTGCTAACAGGAACATTAGTTTTATATTTCTTAGGTTTTCGTGAGTAAACCAATGTTACGGCAGGTTTAGGTGTTTCATTATCTAGAGTTGTTGGTTTTCTAAGGGGCACTTCAGTAGTTGTGGTAATCCTAGTTAAAGGGCACGCATTTCCTACTATAGTAAAGGTTCGGCCAGTAGGTCTCCAGATATATCCAATATTTGTAAACACATTTCCTGTTGGTTTCCAAACTTTTCTCTTTGAACTTTTCATAACAGATTTAGATTTTACACAAGCATTCACATTATTGATAAAATCAAGAACACACAAATAATGATTATCAGAAAGCATACAACCATCACACTTAACACATTTAAGTTCAGAATTCGTATTAAGCTTGGAATGTTGCACATTAGCAATTCCTTTAGGTGCAACAACACAGTCTTTATTTTTCAAACTAGATTTAACTTTCCTAGGGTGGGCTTCTACTTTATTTTTCTGAGTACTACTTGGTGTTTGCTCAATCTTATCTTTCTTTGTATTGCCTGAAGGCTATGATCCGCTAGCACTAGTAGACGGTTTTACTCCGGTAGAAGACAACATAGGTTTGTTAGAAACTAGGTTTGATGTAGAGGCTGTTTTTGTAAGAGTGTTTCCTAAGGATGTGACAGGCTCAGTGAATCTAACTCTTTTGTCTTTGTTCTTTGGGATCACAGCCACTAATTTTTCACTAGAATTGTTGATACTAAGGCAGGTTTTATTGATGTTTGTAAGCAACTCCTGAATTAGTTAAGTATACCTAAAGACAGATTCTAAGGAATGATCTAGAGGATAATTTGCTTTAACATGTTCAACTAGATCCCTAAGAACTGCAGCTTCTTCCTGAGTGTGCTTAATATAGTCAGAGTGAGCTGTCCTTTTATTCAACAATTTTGAGGTTATTGGTTCCACATCAATCTTAAGCATCTCTGGATCAATAGTGTGTTTCCTAACAGCATTATCAACTAGAGCTTTTCCTTTAAGTTTCCTTAAATCATCCTTGAGAGTTGTAATTACCAAAACTTTTTCCTGAAGACTAGCATTTAAATCAGAGATTTCCACAAACTTTAGATTGACTTGATTAATTAAATCATCACATTGTTCTTTTGATCGAATACGTGCTGGTTTAATTGAGTCATAAAGTTGCTTATATGTCTGTTTCAAATGCTCATTCTCAGCAATAAGCTTTGACACCATATGATCCAATTCAATATTTATTGTTTCAATCTCCTCTAAGTCATTTTTAATATTATCCTTATCTATTTTTCCATTTAGAGATTTAATTCTCTCTCTCAACTTCTTTATTACCGTGTCTTTCTCTTGGGACTGAGCTTTCAATTCATGTATTTCAAAATATTGATCAAAACTTGAAGCACTTTGATTTGAAACAAAATTGTCCCTTTGAAAAATTTCCTGATTAAGTTGAGTATCAACTTCTAAAGAGATGCAATATTTTTCAAGAGTGGTATAACTTTTGAATAGCTTATTGTAAATCTATTTTTCAATGAAATCCTTTTTGTTGAGAAGCTCTTTTTGTTGAGAAGCTCAGTCTCAAATTTGAGACACTTTTCACATTCATGCATATTCACACAAGCATTATCCACAAAATAATTCATAATTATGTTCACGATATCTTTGTTAATGACTTGTTCCAAGAGTCGTTCATTTTCATTTAAAACTTTATTCATTTTGACTTCAAACATTTTTGAATCTAAACGATGTTGTTCCACAGCCTGTTCCATTTGATGAAAGAAATTTTGGACTTCAGAAAGTTCATCAATCAAATATTGATCGAATGTGTTGAACAAGTCCTTCAGAGCTTTTACAAATGGAATTATTTCATCCTTAAAACAAGCTTTTGTATGTTCAAACCCCCACGAGCCCTCAGTGATGGCTGTGGTTGTGGTTCTTTCTTTGACAACCACATCAAAACTAGCAAGATGGTGTTTGAGTTTCTTCAAACTCGTATTTACCATGCTGACTTTAGGAAGTTCATTCGGAACCTCAACTTTGGTGGTTTTACAAGAAGGATTGGGATCTAAAGAATTCACCGAATTCTGAGACTAAAAGGCTTGTTTAGCAAATAATTCAGTTTGTGGAACAAAACGTGTTTCAAAATCTTGAGAAAGTTGGTTAAGAACAGCATAATCGAATGGTGTAGTATTAACTTTCTTTTCTAACATCATAGGATCCTGTTGTTTTAAAAGCATTTTTGAACGACTCTTCAGCAAGCACAAGGGTCTCTTCGGAGTCAGGAATCACAATAGCACTAGTATTCTTTATGACATTACCATCATAAAGCTTTGATTCTAACTGCAGAGCTTTCTTAAGATAGAAAGGATTTTGAAAACCTAGAGCTTGTTTAGTGGTATGATCATAGAAAAACTAAGGTTTCGTCAACATGTGAACAGTTTGTGCAGATTGATCTCTTTTAAAAATAATATTATCTAGCTGTTTGATCCTCTTTTCTAAAGCAATCTCTCTATCAATGTTCCTAGATTCTTCTTTCTTAAAATCATTTTTGAGAAGAGTAACTGTTTGTATTAAAGATTCCTTTTCTTTTAAATGTTCAGAAAGAGTTTGTTTAAGACGATCAATCTCTACAGACTGTGCACTTGAATCTGAAACGTTATCATTACTCTTTAAATCAACATTTTGTCCTTCTTTCAAAACTTTAACTTGTTCCTTATATCTTTCAAGCTCAGCAGTTAAAGTATCATTGACACTTTTATTGTCCAGATTTATCTTGGTACAATTAACTACTTGGGTTTTCAGTTGTTCAATCACAGATAATATCAATGCATCTTGTTGTGCAGATGAGTTAGAATTCTGAACAGTTGCCTGTTGTGATTCTATCACATACTGAGAATAAGGAATGATATTGCTATCACTAGTTATTTCAGTCTCTGAATGGTTCACAACATTCGACTGTTCAGAAGACGGCACCACCTGCACACCTTGATTAATTATATTGTTGTCCACATTATCAGGATTGTGTACCTCAACGAGAGCATCTGAACCATAATGAGATAAATTCGCCATAAGAGCAACTTTGGCAGTGTTGAGTTCATCAGCTTGATAAGCAGCATTGTGAGTAATGACAGTCTGTGTGGCTTGACCTTCTGCAGTTCCTAGATCTGCTAAAAATGCTAGTTCTTCCTCATGTAGAATTTGATCATTTGCTTGAGCTTGTACCAATAACACTTTATCCTTACACCACGAATCATCCTGTTTCCTCTTAGGTTTAGTGCACTGTTTGGACATGTGTCTTTCCCCTTTGTAGTTGTAACAAATAATAGTCTTTTGTTTTCTAAAATTGCTTCCACTTGCTCTTGGAGTGTAGGTCCTTGTAGTACCCGCAGCAAAAGAAGTTTGTCTCCTCTGAATTGGTTGTAAGGTTACTCTCCCATCATTAATGGTAGCTTGTTGTCTAGGGTTTGACGAATTCCTCAGCTGGTTATTGGTAGTAGGATGGCGGGAAGTGACAACAACAGTCAAGAAAGACATCATGTGATTGATGGCATCAATGAGATTATCACTTTTCTGGAACACTGGAACATTAAACCCGAGTCTGGTTGGGGAAATTCAGATTGTTGGTTAACTAAAGAAAAAGACGTATTGATGAAAATAAAAAATGAACCAAAGGAAAAATAAACACAAGAACTAAGCAATCACTCTATGGCTCTGATACCAATTGAAGGAACTAAGTAATCTTTAATATCAAGCAAGAACTAGAGAAAGAAAGTGGAAGGAAGGATGTATTTCTAGTGAGAGAAAGTAAAAGAAAGAAAATGCATTAAGTGTGAAATGAGAATACAACCAACTAACCACCCACCTCTCCAAGGCATGGAGAGGTGTTTATATAGTACCTATGGCCGGCCATGGAAGGGCTTTATGGGCTTTCCATGGGCCATTTGGACCTATTAGATTATAAATCATATATTGGGCTAACTATGGGCTTTGACTAACTATTATTAGAAGTGATCGATACTTTTCGTGTTTCTAACAAAGAGTTAACTCCTCCTTCTTATGTTTCAATGTATGCTTGAAATTCTACCAAGAAGGAGGGAGTTTGTCAATGATACAAGAGACTTGAATAGCCTTACCCATGTTCATTTTATGTTGTGTAAATCTTTCAAGTATACCAAGTAGTTTATTGTATTGTTCCAAGACTGGTCTTGAATCAGTCATTTTGTAATTTGTAAAATTACTAACAAGGAACTTCTTACTTGATGCATCCTCAACCATATATTTGGCCTCCAAGGAATCTCATAGTTCTTTGGAAGATTCAACATTCTGGTAAATATCAAACAAAGGATCAGACATACCATTGAGGATTAAACCTCTGCAGACATAGTCATCATTGTCCCACTTGGCCCTCTTCCTGACTTGTTCCACGGTTGGATTATCACCACCATCATCAGGCACGGGAGTAGTCAGCACATACACCACACTCATGCTAGAGAGCAAGAAGTGCATCTTCTTTTGCTATCTTCTTAAGTCTACTCCTTCAAACTTGTCAAGCTTGGAAAAGTTTAAAGCCATGTGTTTCATAGCAGCAGCAGCCATTGATTATCAAAAAATAATCTTCTTTGATTGTTGGTTGTTGGGTGTCCCAGATCAGGGTTAAGACAATCAATAGCCTAGCTA
>BQNB010070202.1:0-33209 GCA_026074375.1 Tanacetum coccineum
TGCTGTTATATTATGAAGTAACGCCCTCAGACACATTTCCGTTGCGATACATTTTTGGGGGTGTTACATATGACTTTAAGGTTGTTGATAGTAGTTCGGTTCGGTTAGGTGATAACAGGACATGCACTATCAAAGGGACACGGAAAGTGAAGATACAGATGCATGATGGATCAAGCTTTATACTGGAAGATGTCAGGTATGTTTCAGGGTTAAGAAGAAGTTTGATTTCATTGGGTACTCTTGAAAAAGAGGGTTATACTGTGAAGATGCAGATGGGTAGAATCAAGGTGATCAAAGGTTGTCGTGAAGCTGAGGTAGAATCAGGGTTATACTGTGAAGATACGTGTTTGGTTTGAGGTGGAACTGCAAGGAGCTCAAGGGAATTGTGAAGCTGAGGTTTTTCAAGTTAGTAACGATGATGCTGCAGTGGCTCAAAGATGGTTGGAGGACAAGCAACTTAAAGAAAAGACAAAAACGGACTGCTTGGTAAATGAGTAGGAAAAGGTGCACCTTGGTATAAAGGTGGGGGCAAACATTACGGTAACCGGAGTACCTGGTCAAGAGGGTGCAGAGGGTAATGTTGCTGAAAAAAAAGAAAGTGAAGGAGTCTATGGAAGCTAATCTAGGGAAATTACTAAAGTACAATGCCTGGTTGACAAGGGCGGTCCCCACGTCTTCGAGGTTCTAGCAAAGAGGAAGCCGTTAGTAATCGCGTATGTTTAAGTGTTACTCCTAAGGTGGAAATTGTAAAAAAATTAGTAGTAAACTTAATAGTTTAGGGACGTAAAACAGTGTTACGTTGTAAAGATTGTTAGGATTTAAACTAAAACTAAGAATGGTTTAGCTTGCATATGCCTAGGCTAAGGTGTTTCATATTTTCAACTTGGATACGTTTTTTCACCCCTCATCTCTATAATACGATATAGAGGGGGATGTAGTTATTCATTCTTCATCCTCATAAAATAAATAAATAATTGTAACGCTTTATTAGGGATTTAATAAACAGGGTGTTTGAGGGTATTGTAGTGTGAACAGTTCTGTCGTTTTTGTACGTATCTCATGTTTGCTACTTGTGCTACGATACAAACTCGCACGTATCTAGCGTTACCGCGATCTCGAACTTTGGGTTTTTGTTGTTCGTAATTGTCCAACAGAGTTAGTTTTAATATATTGATCTTTTGTTTTATTGACAAGAAAGAAATTTTGAGTCACAGATTTTGTGAACTCGCGTAATTGTGGGGACAAAACTTTTAGGCAGGTAACGTAAACACATATCTACACACCATAGGTGCCAATAATTTGAAAATATAAAAGAAATTTCATAACATAACATGTTGGCTGAATCTGGTGATAATCGAGATGACTGGTGGAGGTGCAGATTACTGCTTCGAGTGTGTTGTTTGTCATCCGTGACTCCGTGGTCCATGAAGCTTATGCTTCCTGTAGAAAGGTCCATTATCAGTTACTAACACTATTGCATATTCATAAAGTTATAAATAAAAATAAATCTATAAATTGTCAAATGGCCTGATTGAAGTTGATATATCTGTGATAGCAATCTCAAGGGATTGGGAAAAACAGTAGTGCTAGGAGTTGACAAAGTAGACGCTATGTTCACTTTCAACTCTTTGGAGGTACTTCTCAGTGGTAAATCTCTCATGGGCAGGGGCGGATCTACTTGGAACACAGGGTATGCACGTGCATACCCTGTGTAAATTATAGCTAGTGTAAAAAGATTTGAAAATTTTCAAAAGTAACCGCAAAATACACTAAATATTTATGAGTGCATACCCTCTAAACTAGATGAAATTTATGAGTGCATACCCCAATCTAAACCAACGTTCAGAAAAAGAAGAAAGAAAAACAAAAATGGAAGAAAATGGAGAAACCGTGTTGCAGTGACAGTGTTGAAGGAGAAGACAAAAAGGCGATGAGACATTAAGATGTAGGTCAAATAGTCAATAGGTTTATGTTCTTTTATGACCCACTTATATTGTAAATTTTGAATTTGTTTCTTCTCCAAAAAGCCCATACAAGATACAACTTACACATAAGAATACTTTTACTTAATTTTGTTTCGGTTCAAAAAAAGTTAAGATGTTCATTTACAATTTAGAATAAAAATATTCAATATTATCTTGTACTTAGGTAGTTAAGTACGCTTCTTATTCATGTGGTCATATATTTTGTATATTGGTATAATTGGAAATTTGTTTTTCATGTTCTTCAAGTTTGTTTATATAATGTTAGAGATGCAAATCGACCGGTTAAAACCGGTTTTCGGTTATTAGAAAACCGGTTTTAAAAAAACCGGTTTTTCTAATAACCGGTTTCGGTTTTATCGGTTTTTTTGAAATCGCATTTTTTTAGGTTTTTTTTTCGGTATATATAAATGTTCGGGAATCGGTTTTTTTCGGTTTATAAATTTTCGGAATTCGGTTTGTTTAACGGGTCTCGGTTCTATTTCGGTTATAAATGTTCGGAATCTGGGTTTACTATACCGGTTCGGTTCGGTTCGGTGTCGTTTTATTTTACGAAATTTAAAAGTATCGAAAATTTATTTAATAATCTTGTTACATTTATCAAAAATTAATTAAACAATACACACGGATAACATACTAAACAAATACAAATTCTAAATTTTTATTTGCAACGCGAAAACATAATAAAAAATTCAAATCATAACTTTTATTTATATACACTTACAATTATAACAACTATAAATATTTTAAATACTAATACATTTTGAAGCTTCGGCTTCTATGGACATCACTCCGAGAATATATTAGTGTACTCATGTAGTCAAGCTAAGTCGAGCTTCGGCATTGCCATTCACCAGGTTTATACTCAATCCATCTAAATCTTCCAAAAATTCGTCTACATTACAGTGTTTAAATATCTAAGTCTTCACTCACCAATCATGCTAATTGGTTTCGGACACTAGCTGATATCCCTTAGATTTCAATCTTTCTTCTCATTGCATATAGTTTCTTCAACGTTTCTAATAACTGGGCCACTACTATCAACGATGTTTCATGTTGTACCCAATCTACTCGTTCCAAATAATCCTTTCAAACATACAACATACTTCCACGGATCTGGGGGGCGTAGTCTTGACCTTTCTTTACGATATAATTTCTAGCTCATTGAAAAAGGACGATTCGGATGCTACGTCGAAGCTTGGACCGTTAATAAGTCCACGAAGCCATAGCGGATATTTAAATTGGAAATTGGATTTTCTCTTTTTTTCCACCAAGGCCAAAATGTCAAAGTTTGTAAACTCTTCGGGCCTTAAAGTTATTAAAAAGTTTGTAGCCATATATTGTCCCAACTCGCTTGTTGGGGCCGATGTTCGTTGACGCTTTGTAGCGTCTTCAAATAAACTATTATAAAGGGTATATTAACTGTAACTTGCCATTCGGGTCGATCCAGGCACGCCATTTGATCAACAATTGGGGTTTTGTATTTGATCCCATATTTTGTTGCATAAATTCGAGAATAATTTTTTAAGTTATGCTTAAATATACATGACTTTGGGAGTTTGGTTTTTCGTTGGAGGTCTGGGTTGGTGTCAGCGTATACCATAAGGATATGTCTAAATTGTTCATTATTCTTGTTTATTAAAGTTCTACGCAACGCCTCCTACTTTTAAAAATGATTAAGTGCGGCGGAATAGTAAATAAAACCAAAAGGTAAATTAGCAAAATATTTTACAAATTTCTTTTTTATAACTTTAACCATTTTTCTAAACATTTGAATATGTGTGGTTTTAATTCGTCTAATTTTTCGTCATAGCATAAATTTGATTTAATTAATATGAGCTAGTTGGGTTAGTTAAAAACGGATAATTTCAGTTGTTGCACTTTAAAAACTTGTAAAAAAATAGTTAAATCATTTAGTAAATCCCAATCTGTGGTAGCTTATCACGAAAGGACTGATTATTTCTATTAACATGTGTTTACATTAAAGGTTTAATAAGTCTTCTAGGTGTAGTGAATATATTTTCAAACATCTTGAACGTAGATTTCACTAGTATATGGATTATTTTCTGTAGCAAAGGTCCGAGAGGTTCTTCACAACTTTGTTACTGGAAAACGTCTATAGTTGCATTTGTCTTCGTTATCGAAAACTATATTTTTGTTGTATATATTTAACCCCACTAATATTTCATCACTTACAACTATTAACATTATTTTTTATGAAGCTTGCTCGGCATAAATTTTATACCATGAGCGAAACACAGAACGGGATGAAAAATAAAAAGGACCATCTAAAACGGGTTTTATACGTAATTTTAACAAAATCCATAGCTCTAGGTAATTATTGGTTGCTTTTTCTAGTGAAATCGTTAATTTTTTAAAATAACCTTTTATCATCTAATTATATTCAAATTAAAAGTGTTATTGTAAGAGTTTTCTTAAATTAGATCCCGTATGAGGATAACCAAATAGTTTATAAGCGCTATGTCCGGTTTCATTTATAACCAAGTTCGAGAATTAAAACCATATGAGCCGTCGCTATCGGATAATAAGATTTGCCGTACCATTTGTGGTGCGGTTCCAAGTATCAGTAGTTATAGAACACCATATTTTAAATCAGCCGAATAAACCATCAATAATGTAGATTTTTTAGCAGTTTCCCTATAATTTTAAAGCACATAACTTCCTAAGAGTAGTGCAGACTTACATGTTGATACCGCGGTTTGTAGCCTCCTTTTGATATCTCCGTAATTAAGCTTGACGTTGTCGAAGGGTGGTTGAATGGGAAGCGCCTTTTGTTGAATGGCAAACTTCGTAGGTTTTTTTAAAATCAAGTCGAAACGCATCATTATCAAATTTAAATAACTTGACCATCCGCACCAATAGTACCTTGTGTGACGGTATCATTTTCGGTCTACCGATTACAAAGATCTTAATGAGTACCGGAGTGTAAGAGTTGGACACCCCGGTGCTTATAAAATTATTACATTTCTTGACAACGCGCCTTTTCCATCCCCGCCATATATAATACAAATATCGTTTAATTAGCGACCAAACATGCCTTTTCTCGTAGTTGGTTAATTCGCAACCACATATTCATTTGTGGTAAATTTTTAGAGCATGACTAGTAAAAACGGGAGGCCATTTGGTGGAAGCTTGTTTGTGATTGTGAGTTTTCCATTTATAGCGGATTTGAGAATTGAGAGTATATATATCACGATTAGAGAGAAAAAGAGGGATTACGTGGTGTTTTTGATGTGTTTTCAACCCCAAAACCTTACATGTATTTCTATGTACTAAAACAATGCTAAATTCATCAAAAAACAAAAAAAAACACAAAAACATA
This sequence comes from Tanacetum coccineum, assembly GCA_026074375.1. Taxonomy (NCBI): domain Eukaryota; kingdom Viridiplantae; phylum Streptophyta; class Magnoliopsida; order Asterales; family Asteraceae; genus Tanacetum; species Tanacetum coccineum. Next base: position 5,326 of record BQNB010070202.1, read on the forward strand.
ATAAAACGGCTAGCTAGGCGTTTATTATTTTCTTTTTTTTGTATAACCGGTTTTTATTTAAAACCGGTTTTAAAATCGGGTTTTTTTAAAAAAAACGGCTAAGTTAGTGGTAGTTTGAAGCTTATAGTTTGACCTGGTTTTTTTTTTTAATCCGATTAAAACGGTTTTTTTTTTAAAATTTATAAACGGCTAGTTTGACTTATATTTTGACCGGTTTTTTTTTTTTTTTTTTTTTTTTTTTTTTATTTTTTTTTTTTTTTTTATTTTCTTTTATTTTTTTTTTTTTCTTATTTTTCCATTTTTTTTTTTTTTTTTTTTTTTTTTTTTTTTTTTTTTTTTTTTATTTTTTTTTCTTTTTTTTTTTCATATTTTCAATCATTTTTTTTTTTTTTTTATTTTTTTTTTTTTTTTCCCAGTTCACAATTTTTTTTTTTTTTTTTTTTTATTTTTTTTTCTCTTTTTTTATTTTTTTTTTTCCTTTGTTTTTTTTTTTTTCTTTTTTTTTTTTTATTTTTTTTTTTTTTTTTTCTAATCATACTCGTTTTCCCCTTTTTTTTTTTTTTTTTTTTTTTTTTTTTTTTTTTTTTTTTTTTTTTTCTCTTTTTTTTTTCTTTTTTTTTTGTTTTTTTTTTTTTTTTTTTTTTTTTTTTTTTTTTCTTTTTTTTTTTTGTCTTTTTTTTTTTTTTTTGCTTTTTTTTTTTTTTTTTTTTTTTTTTCTTTCTTTTTTTTTTTTTTTTTTTTTTTAATCGGTTAAACCGGGTTTTTTTTCTTTTAAAACTATTAACGGTTATAAAAAATAAAAAAAATTAAAAAAATTAAAAAAAATAAAAAAAATAATTAAAAAAAAAACCTGTGTTTTTTATTAAAACCGGTTTTTAAATAAAACCGGTTATAAAACCGGTAAAAAACCGGTATGGGGAAAAACCCGATAACCGGTCTAACCGGTTCGGTTATATTTAACCGAACCGGTTAAAAAAAACCGGTTTTTTAAAAAACCGGTTTCGGTTTTTCGACCGGTTTTTTAAAAAACCGGTTTTGAATTTGCATCTCTATATAATGTTACTAACTTTTTTTTGAACGGCAACTTTTATTAGAAAGCTAGCAAGGAGCATTAGATATCTTTTATAGACATTATAAAGTAATTCTTAAATAAGGAGTTGAAGCAAACAATCCCAAGAAAAACTTTAGATTACAGCTAGAATTACTCCAAATGAAAGAAAGAGAAACAACATATCGAACAAAGTCTCTTTGGCGTGTTTCTTGATGGAAAGCAAAAAAAGAAGCTGGTTATGGAAATTCCACAAGCACCACAAGACAAATAAAAAACGCCTTACTAGGGAATCCTTTTAAGCTTGAGAGCCCAATCGAATAGAATTAAACCACTCCAATCCAGCCAGAATACAGGAATCAGACAGGGCTCCAAGAAACGTAGTCCACATCCGACAATATATGGCCGGAGAGAAATAGCTAAAGACCACGTCACAGGAAAGTAAAAATGGGATGTTCTTCCTGCAAGACATTAATATCGAACATAAAGAAGATTTGCACCTTGAATACCACGTTGGTAGAAGGTTTAGACCTTAGTGGTCGGAGGCGTCCCAAGGTGGAGTTTCCCACGCGGGAAAACATTCACCTTAATCGGAAATTGTCTTAATCCTTCTCGTAGCAACATTCTCTTTTGGAAGTTAGAACCTCGTCCACAGGTCTCGTGCATCTTTACACAATAAGTCCCTCTCATCCCCGTTTTAAAGTCCAAGCACATTATCATCTACATTAGAAAGAACCTACGGACCCTAACCAAATACGAATGTTTCGAGATGCATGAGTTTACACCCTCCCCTAACATGTCGACGAAAAGAGCTATCGATTCTCGCCTTGATTTTAACCGCAAACTGAACTTTTCCTTGTTGTTCTCAGGGTACACCTAGGGCTCATCAAACTTCATATTAATAAAAGAAAAAGCTCATTGAAAGGAACCTCACCATCCAAAGATCTTCCAAATGCGAGTTTGCATAACTGAACTAACACGACGTTACAATGCGATTGAAAAGTCTATACCTTGAAGTTTTAAGGCCAAAACTTCCCCGAATAATAGACAACGATTCGAACAATGAGAAAGACAGAGCGTTGTCTGGTAAAGAGTAACCTTGCATGGTCTGAAATGAAACGAAACCACACGGAATTATTCATGAGAAAGAAATCTCCACACCACCATCTGAAAGAAAGCGCACGATTATGGGGCATAAAAAACTGGTAGACATATTAAACTCCATATTTCTTTAGAATAGCAAGCACTTAAGTCCACTTATAACCACGAAATCCTTTTCTATCGAAACCTTGATACTCCATTAAAAAATTTTACGACGTAAAGATTCCTGTTCATGTATAACACGGTCTTCGGCACCTTGTATAAGGGACATAGGTGTAGATGGGAGTCGAGCCTAAAACACGATTTAGTAACTGAGAGACGACTTCCATTGGAGAGTCGGTTATTAACTCTTCCACTTCGGAAAGGCCTTAGACTTAATTCTTACAAACCATATCAATCCCAAGCATTGATCTTTCTTAGAAACAATATTACCTCCAACCATAACCCCTAAGTATTTGTAAAGGGGCTTATAATGACCGAACAACCATAATGGTGAGCAAACCGTTTTATTAACTAAACTGTTCGGTGACTCCCACTCCTAGAGATTGCTTTTCTTGAATGGTTAATCTTCAACCAGCCGAGAAGCCAAGTGAAAACAATGGAGCATTTGAATAATACTCCTTAAGTTACTATCCGTCCATCCTCAATAAATACTCAGCATCGTCCGACCCTTATCCCCGCATATAAAAAAGTGATAAGAGAAGATCGAGAGAGCAAAATCAAATTTTTAATACCAGGTGAATATACCAGCCTCACGCTCCTCACTCGCTTCTAGTAACCGACTTAATGGAGCGATTCCATACAAGAAATGAAGAGGTAAGGAGCCAATGGAACCCTGTTTCAGACCGCAATGAAATTGAAAGTTCTGAAGTAAGGACTTCCATTAAATAAGATCAGAAGCCATATTGAGATTAAACTTCATTTTATCCAAGAGCGCATTTAACACCGAAACCAAAAGAAAAAACAGTACATCATCCAGGTAATCCCACCGAACTGAGTCGTTAAGCTTGGCAAAATCAAGCTTTTAATTTGAATAAACCATGGCTTGCTGCTTTTTATGCATTAACCAAGAATGAGTATATCATTATTATAATAATCGGCCCATCAATGAATCTGACGGTTAGGAGAAATGCGAGTTACTGAACATCTTAAATAAGGTCCGAAATATCCGTAGACAATACGAAATAGCAAGAATTTTGGTACACAAACTTTATATTAGATCCCGATTAAGCTAAAATGTAGGCCGAAAATTCAACTGACGGTTCTCTGGGATCCTGACTTTACGGAAATCAATGTGATAAAAAGAAGCATTACAACCTTTAGCAAAGAGAGATATGCATGAAAAACGCACTTACCGCGATGACATATATGGCCCAATGGAATCCTAATCATTTTGCGAAAGAAATTCAAAAAGTGAACACGTCCAGGACCAGGCGATTTATTTTCGCCACAACCGCAATACAGCTATTGCTGAATTTTCATAAGACGTGACGACGATATTTCCAGAAGAAAATCAGGTCAGCTGTGAGGCAGAGACCGTGAACCTAAAATTCAGCCGACAACGTGCCCGGCCCGTGTCTTGGACCTATTAGCAAAGTAGAGACGGGTAATTCTTTTCTGTTAACACGTTTAGGGGCTTATGCCAATCCATTTCTCCATCAACCATCATCGCCCTAATGACTGATAAGTGAACGCCTCTACGATTTATACAATACCATGAAAAAATTTGGTCAAGTTCTCATCACCCTCAACAGCACACTTGAAATCTTAGCCTTCTGCATTTGAGTCACGCATTAGCAGTGGACTTGAATATATCTTGATTTGTTTCGTCACCTACATCAGGAAAGGAAGATTGTCTCATCAGACAACTCACCTTGTGATCTTAATATATGTTCAATACTACTCTTTTCTATTTGAATATCAATTAACCTTCACGACTGTTTTCGTTGTATGAACAGACCCACCCTTGATCGAATTTCCTTTTTCAGCATTGTCAATTTCTTTTTGAACCGGACCCATTCCATTAGAATCCTCAAAGAACAAATGAATTCCAAGCCAGTTCTCGACCATATCGTCAAACCATGGAAGGAAAAACCAAGTATGATTCAATAAAAGGGGGGTTGCCCACCATTAATCTGTATACCATCTCACGAAGCTTAATCGGTCTCGGTTAGCCGACAGATTCTTATCAAGACTTAAAGCTGAAAAATATGCGGAATTAAGAAGAAAACCTTCCGAAACTAAGGAACGATCTCTAACTTATCATTTTTGCAGCCGCACGGATGAGGACAAGTGAACGAATAACCTTCCACTGAATCTCCACAAAGCCGTTGTATCGAGTTGGAAATAATGCTATTGAACTCGTTAGCCTCATGACATATTAAAAAATAGACCCAACCTTTCTCTCTCGAAACGGACTTCATTAAAATCTCCCGTAACCAAAACCTCTCCATTCCACCGAGATAAAAGACCCGTAATATAACTCCACAAGAGACGTTTATCAGTAGCGGATTGAGGGGCATACACAGATACAATGAGCAAATTGGTGTTAATTTGGAACCCAATTAGTCCCATGTATAAAACACAAAGTTATCAGAGATTTATGATGATCTTTTACGAAAACATAAGTGGATCCCCTAAATCATAAAATACCCCATTGAATTACCAAGGGCCTCACTAAAAACATGATCAAAACTACTATTACCCCACAAAATTTTAGCCTCCATAGCAGAAATGTTTTCCATTTTAGTTTCTTGTAAAGTCAAAAAACTCACCTTATGTTTATAATTCAACTCCCTGATCCATTCCTTTTTAGCCTTGGATCCCAGGCCTTGGATATAATGTTACTAACTGATACTATGATTTGGGATAAATAGTTACATGTTATGCTATTGTGTACACATTAACTTAAGGGAATTTTATATTTGTTTTTCTGTTTTTTCCAAGACAAGTAAAATAGATCATTAACACAAGCAAAGTTCAGTCGCGAAAGAAAAATAGCTGAATAGTTGAGTAATAAAAAAAAACGTCTCGTGAACGTGACTACAAAGGTCGAAAAACCGACCCGGCCCGTAAAAAACAACCCGAACCAAAAATATTTGAATCGAAAAAAATATATTGTATATGTAGTGCATACCCTATGTTGGATTTCTAGATTCGCCACTGATTCCGTCTAAGTCAAACCCCCAAAAACAAAAGCACCTTCAGTCTAAATCCAAATCTAATCCCACATGCAAATCTAACGAGCCTTTAATTCTTATGGTTATAGCAACGTTTTAGAAACCGGGTTGAGCCGGTCAGTTCAACCGGCTGAACCGGGAACCGGTTGGGTGACTGAATCGGATGTGGCGGGGTTTTTGCTTCTTTGAGAGTCGGACTGAACCATCGATTTTTTGTGACCCGGTTTGATAAGCCCGACCAGGTCATGTTTTTTTGTAAAAAAAATAACAAAAACTATTCTTTTCCGTAAACCTTTCTAAATTAAATTTACGAATCTCGAGCATCAAAAGTTCATTTTGCGTGTGGTGAGTTAAAACCAACTTAAAACAAAAATTAATAAAGTCTTCTTATAACTCGGAATCACTAGTTGATTGTTTTTTATATGTTTGCTATAATTTTATAGATATAAAACTTAAAAACTAAAAGTTATCGATAAAGATTTTATCTTTTTCATCGGTTTAATTGACTGCAACAGTAATATCAAATAAATAACGGGATCATGCAACACTACATATTATGTATAAAAAAACATTTACATATATATAAAACCGGTTGGACTCGGCGTTTCAACCGTTGATAAAATGAACCGGCTGCTAAATCGCTAAGAAAATCATGTGTTAGAACATTGTGTCTTTGTACATATATTCTTTTTTTTGAACAAGTGTCTTTCTACATAAAAGTCAATTTCGGGGCCCACATCCCTCCTCAAACACAACCATATAATAGCTTTAGGTACCGTAACGTCGTGGGGTCCGGCGTTAACGTCGTGACCGGCGTTACGGTACCGTTGATCCTAAATTGACGACGGCGTTGGTGGCCAAGTTGACACACCAACGCCTCGTTGAGGCTTGTTTTAAAAATAAAAAAAAATTGTTTAAAAATTTGAAAATGGCTATTTTAGCCGGTTTTGAAAAAAAAAAATTTGTTTAAAAACAGCCGGTAACGGCTAGTTTTTTTTAAAAAAAATACCCCAAATGGCTAGTTTTTTCAAAAAAAAAAATTTACGCGCCGATTAAAAGTTTGGAGGAGTTGCGATTTCTCGCCCTTAGCACGGAGGATTTGTCGGACGACGACGCGTTTTGGATCTTGCGGAAAAAAAATCAAATCAAAGCCAAGTTACGCGCCGAAATGCCGATGGAACCGAACAACGAAGACGACTCCGACGAGTAGTTTTTTTTAATAAAATTCGAATGTTTTTGTTTTAAGTTTGTGTAAATTTTTTTTATTTCCGGTTGTTTATTTTTTTTTTAAGAATTGTAATTTTAATTTTTAATGAATGAAAATGAATTAATTTAGTTTTAAAAGTGATGAAAAAAAATAAAATAGTGGGTCCCAAAAAATGGTGTTATTGAGTTATGGTTACTTGGGTTTCTTTATATGTGAATGTGAATGTCAAAAAGCTGACGTGGTGGCTCAAAACTTTGTGTTACTAAGTTATGGTACCTTGTGCTCTAAGAATTACTCCACTACAAAAATAAACACACAAATAAAATTTTCAAGGCTTTTGATCAAGCGACATTACCATCTACCACCGGTTTTAATCGCTTCTTCTTCACCCTTGATTGATAGAATAATCTACGGTTAAGGTTAGACTTTCTATCCCACCTACTTCTTTTTACACTTTCATTTATGTCTTATATTCATATGCTTCTCCGGGGTTATGTGCTTGTTATTTTATCGAGATGAAATGAAATCTAACAGTGATTTTCATTTATGAAAACGCGAAAATTGCTTTACACATTGCTTATTCATGCTATGTTTTGTTTTGAACGTCATCTTATTTCACACCCTGAATACCACCTATTTCACAAATGTCTTCCGACAACACTCCAACCCACAATCTCTTAAGGGTGTGTTTGGTAGAGAGAAATGAAAAGAAATGAATCTAATATCAATTCTCGAACATGTTTGGTAGCCTGAGAATTAAAAAGGCGGAGAAAATAGAATTCTCAAGAATTCAATTTACACTAAACCAAATTCTTCTTGTTTTGGAGTGGAAATGAAACCCTTAAAAACTAAAACATGGAGAGTTGAAAATTTTGTTATCTAAAATGCTAGATATAAAAGAAAAAAACTCACGTGACTAGCACGTTGATATTTTGTTCTTTTTGAAAAACACCCCAACTCGTAACTTTGTCTCTTTTGAAGACCAAATAACCCCCATCGATTTTGCAAATTGCTTCTTCTCCATCAAAATATTATATCAAGGTTCTTGGGTTTTGTGAGATCTAACCAGGCATTGATAAGGATCGAATATACTTTATACGGAAGGTGGATATATTTACATCGAGATAGCGAGTTTTCCAGGATCATAACTTCGTTCATCTATCAACCCAAACATAACAAACATATAAAGTTTTTTGTTGTGATCATTGGCTGAAAATCGGTGAAGGAGTTGACGCTACGAATTTGGTGAAATAAAGTACGATTATAGTTTGAGGGGAAGTCTTTAGGCAGATGGCAGAAAAGATGGCCATTTCTTTGTTGGGACTACGTGAGGTGGTTATGTGTTGACAACAAGATGCGGTTATTGTTGGAAGATTGAACAGTGGAAGAATAAGGATAAGGGACAAGTGGGAGAACGGTGACTAATATGCAGGGGACCCATTTTGGAATGGTATGTCTGATTCTCTTTTTGATGTATATACGAATGATGATTCGCTAAGGAAGTTGTGGGGATTCACTTGATCCAAGTACATGGCAGTGGATTTCTTCTAGTAAGAAATTCCTTGTAAGTAATTTTAATAATTACAAAATGGTCGATTCTAGACCTGTCATGGAACAATACAATGAACTCCTTAAGATCCTTGGACAATACATACAACATGGCTTGAAAATGGATGAGTCCATTTCTGTTTCAAGTATAATTGATAAGTTTGCCTTTTACTTCCTGGGAGAGGATTATTAACATACTTTGAAAACATGGTAAGATGATTTGGTTCTGTTGGTCCATCTTGGTAGCACATTGCGCATAGAGAGATCGTATAAGGGAGCATGGCTGTGACAAGGCAAGGGTAAAGTAAGTTGGTGGACCTTCTTTTAAAATGATTCAGAAGAAGGTAAAATACAAACACTCTAACAACAAATACGAAGGTAAAAGGATCCAATGTGAACTCAACAGTGGTTCCTAGCTCCAAACAAGAAAACCAATTTGCGAATGTTGGGAAGGTGTGGCACAGACTGGTCAACTTCAAAAGGGAATTGTGCGTTAGTGGTATAAAGAATATCGCAAATGCTTGGTGTTCGGGAAATAGGGTCTTAGGTCCAATCCCAAATCCTTTAAAGATTGTAGGACCAAGGTCAGAATTTAGGGAATATTTGGAAACAGTCTTGTCAAATATTCTGTTTCATAATTTGAAGCATTTTATGTCCAGGTTGATGCATTGGTGGTGGATAGATCTGGTTGCTACAAACTGCATGTATGTAAAGATCGTGTTGTGTTTAAGACTTTAGAACCAGTGGAAGACGATATGTACTTTACTATGGGCGATGAACATCTTTGCTCATATAAATGGAAAAAGGAAGCGTTAGCATTAGGAATTTAGTTCATGGAAAAATTGTTACTTTGTTTAATGTGTTGTATGTACATAAACTTCGTAAGTAATTAGCTGTCTGGTCCTGTGTGAATAAGTGTGGATTACAAAACAAGTTTATGAATCCGATAAGTTATTATTATCGAAGTGTGGTGTATTTGTACGGATTTGGTTATTTAACAATGGTATGGTTATGTTGAACTTGATAAAGTTCTGTGATTCAGATTCTGTTTATATGTCTTCCCTCTATTGGTGTTAATTCCACTTTATGGCATGTCGGTTTTGGACATGTGACATATAAAGAATGCTTGAAATGTCTAAAGATGATTTAATTCCTGCTATTGATGAAAATCTGAAAAAATGTACTACTTGTATGTTAACGAAAATCACTAGAGGCATAACATTTAAAGAAGTTAACAAGGAAATCTGTCATATTGAATTGTAAATAGTGATTTGTGTGATTTTTCATGCTTACACAATCTTTGAGAATTAAAAGTATGTCATAACTTTTATAGATGATGCCTCTAGGTTTTGCTATGTTTACCTGCTACATGCTATGGATGAAGCACTTTGATTAATTTAGGAATTTATAGTACGGATAGTGAATTGCCAACAAATGTACTTAGTTAAAATCTTTCGCACAGATAGAGGTGGTGAATATTATGATCCTGTGTTTTTCCAATCTGTAGGCATTATTCATGAAACTACAGCTCCTTACACACCACAGCAAAATGGTGTGGCTGAAAGGAAAAATAGAGCTCTTAAGGAAATGGTTAATTCCATGTTATCTTATAGGTCTGAGTGGGGGTTACTGGGGAGATAGCCATGTTAACGGCTATGCTATTTGATAAATTGGGTTCCTAATAATCAGTAGAACAAGACTTCTCACGTATGAACTTTGGTATAGAAAACGACCAACTTGTCATAATTTGAGAGTTGGGGGTGGTAGGGCCGTAGTAAGGCTTTACGGACCCGAAAAGGAAAACTTTGGGTGAAAAAGGTATTGATTGCATCTTTGTTGGATATGCTGAGCATTCCAAGGCATATAGGTTTTATGTTATTGAACCTAATGACTCGGTTTCTATTAACTCAATTATAGAATCAAGAGATGCAATATTTGATGAGAATCGTTTCTCTTCAATACCTAGACCAAAGGACATTATACCAAATTTAGAAGAATCTCAAAGGGATGATCATTCTGATGATGTCCCAAGTGAGACTCCCGAGCCTCGAAGATGTAAAAGAGCTAAGAAAGCTAAATCATATGGTTCTGATTTTCAGCTATATTTAGTTGAGGGATCAAGAGATCAAGTTGGATCACAATACTCATATTGCTATAGTATTGAGGAAGATCCTAGAACCTATAATGAAAGATGTGATTCTCGTGATGCTTGCTTTCTGGAAAGAAGCAATTGATGATGAGATTGGTTCTATTATGAAAAATAATACATGGGTTTTGTCTGATTTACCCCCTGGTTGCAAACCTTTAGGTTGCAAATGGATCTTCAAAAGGAAGATGAAAGTTGATGGAACAATTGACAAGTTCAAGGTCGTTTAGAGATAATCCAGGCTTTAGACTCAATAATAGGATGGTTGCGATTACTTCGTTACTATGCACCAGTTGCTCGTATCAATACTATTATATTGTTGTTAGCTTTAGCAGCTATATTACATCTAGTTGATCATAAAATGGATGTCAAAACTAACATTTTTGATTGGTGATTAGAAGAAGAAGTGGTTTATGAAGCTCTAAACCGGAAGGATTTTGTTATGCTCTTGGTAATGAGCATGAAGGTGTGTAGCTAGTTTAAGTCATTGTATGGGCTGTAAACAAGCACCTAAAAGCAGTGGAATCAAATGTTTGATGAGGTTGTTTTGTCAAGTGGTTTTCATTTTAAACCATATGACAAGTGTTGTATTATAGCAAATTTGATGTAATTCCGGTAATGGGTCAATAATTTGTCTATAGTTGTTGTCAGTTGAATTTTCCGGAACTGACCAAATCAAGTTGAGTAAAACTAGAAGTTTTGTCGTAAGATTCTAAATGAAAGTTATGGGAGATGCGGGCATTATTCTTGGTATAAAGTTTAGCGTGAGAATAAGGGGATTGTCATTACACATCTCACGTTCATGAGAAAATTACACATGAAGGTTTAATCGTGAATGATTGTTATCCGGTGAGTACTCCCATTGATCCGGTAGATAAAGCTTAAGCTCTAATACCGGGAAACATTGTAGATCAGCTTGAATAGCTCAAAAGCTATTGGCTGTGTTGATGATATGCTATGACAAGTATAGTCCTGATATTGCTTTTGATGTTGGTAGATTGAGGTTGAGGTTTTTACTTAGTACCCAAGTAGACAACATTGGAAAGCATTAACGAGGGTGTTAAGTACTTAAGAGGTTTGTAAGGATTTTGGTGTATCATTGTTGGATATCCTTCATGTTAGAAGGCTATTCGGATGCTAGTGGATAAAATCCTGTGAAGATTCATCTTTACACAGGGAGGGGTGTTCTTGCTTGAGGGGAGGTGCCATTTTCATGGGCTTCTAAGAATCGAACATGCATCAACTAGTTTAATTTGGAATCTGAGCTTCTGTAGCATTGGATGCTGCCGGTAAGGAAGCAGAGTGGCTAAGAAATTGATTCATGAGAGTTCCAATTTGACGAAACCGATAGCACCAATATATATCCGATGTGTTAGTGCTCCAACGATGGCTAGGGATTATAGTCAGATATACAATGAGATGTTCTAGACACTTAGGTGTTAGCAAATAGTATGGTAGGGAAATTAATCAGTTGGTGTGAGTTCTTATTGAATTTGGTTCGAACACAACATAATATAGCTGATCACTTGACGAAGGGTTATATACGCTCGGGACTTGCGTTTAAATATAGTCAGTATAAAGGGTTGGTGATTAAAGGTCCAACATAAATCCTACTACTATGTGTTACCCTATTCCATTCTATTACTCATTGTTAGAAGATGAATTCATTGTGGAAGGCTAATAGTTTGTAAGATTGGAACACTGCTTTCATCTTCCCGAGGTATGTGTTCGTCCTGACAAGTGATGGTTAGGTTGAAGTTATCTTCTTAATGGTTCTTTTGAAAATTGCATTGGGTGCTAGATCTAAAGGACTACCTATTGTAACTTGTATGTTTGAGCGCTTCAAGAAGCTTTGGACTTAGTCTTTTATAGTTCATCAATGGATTGGACATTGGCTGTAAAGTGGTCATGTTAATGAAACTTTACGAGTGTTGTAGAAACGAATGTGTATAGTATCTTCAGTATTCAAAATGGATTGACGGGTTCAATCGTTACGGACACCCCGATTTTCAAATATTGGAATGTGTTCAATCGCGAAGAGACATTTTCATTTATGCATTTGTTTGTTTCGTTATGTTTGTTTTTAACATTAATAAGCATATATCTTTATATATGTTTAGTTAAATCAAGGATTACACTAAAATGGGGGGATTTGTTGGTGATTTTAGTGTCATTTAAACGGCCCCATTTAGTAATAGACGATTTATAGAGATTATGAGATTTCATACTTAGCTGGATAGGAGTTGGGAAGTGTGGAGTACACACTCGGTTGTGTTAATTTGTTTTCGGACATGACAAAATTATTAGGTTGGCCAGTATAAGTTGTTAGTACGCTAGCACTTAGTTTTCCATCTAGCAGTTCTAAAATAGTTAGTACTGCTAGCCACTAAGTGTTGGCGTACTAAGTTTGGTTATAGATTTTCCACTAGCGAGTAATAAGAGTTTGTAATGGTGCACTTAGTGTTAGTACTGCTAGTCGTGTAAACAGTTGTGAAAGTTGGTTTTAACCAACTTTAACTGCTTAACCGTCATCTAGAATTTGTTTAAAACAGATTTATTAGTCTCATTTTTACAGAACGAAAAACATATACAATTCCTTCATTGTTCTTGATTTATGATTCTTGTGCCTAGAACATAAATTGATATATTCCTTATATTATCCCGATAGAGATTTCGTGCAACCCAGCCATTGATAAGGGTCGAAATACTTTATCGGAAAGTGGATTATTAACGATATAAGCGAGTTATCCAGATCATCACAATACACAAAATCCCCTCAAACATAATCAACAGTGATTTTCATTTCATGAAAACGCGAAAATTCGTTAAACAACATAAGCTTATTATTGCTTGTTTTGTTTTGAACGGCATCTTATTTCACACCCCGAATACCACCTATTTCACAAATGTCTGGACAACACTTGAACTCACAATCTCTTAAACATCATGCGTTTATCACATGCGCTTTAGCTTTCAGCTTAGCAATTTAACAGCTAAATTAATGGCTTATTTGATATAATGGTGAGTCATATATGTTCACACAGATGATTTCTTGTTTTTGTTGGTTTTAGAGTATAAAAGTGATGTTGTTGTCTTGATGCGTGTGGATTTTAATCTGTTAGTATAAAAGCAGAAAAAGTATAATCGAATGTTTTAGTTGCCTAGTAATTTTTGGGGTTTTTATGGTCTTTTAACGGAAACCTAAACATAATTGTTTTATATATAAGTACAAGTTGGAATTACAATTGTACAGTTGTGCAATTCCACATCGGGTAGGTTATAAGTGCCGAGTCAAGATCAACATAGACCCATTATTTGTCATAAATCCAATGAATCAAACTCAACCATCTATTTTTTCATCAAAAATAAAAAAAACTCACTTTTCACCTCTTTTTTTAAAAATATTAATATCTTATTAAACGATTACAATCGTCAACACGAACTAAAAATTAAACCATCGCCGACGAGTTTTTTTTTTTATCTTCGTAGCGAGGTGACAAGATATACTTCGGAAAACCTTTTTTTTGTTTTTTTTTTTCAATCTTCGAATTGCGTGAAAATTCTATAATATGATTCCGTATAACGTATAATATTGTTTAATGAAATCCTATATGAATTTATAAAATCATATAATAATCTGATTTGTGATTATAAAGTATGTTTTGTTCAATTTTGTTTCAGTCACGAATTGCAATAAATTATTCATTTATGATTTCGTATAAAAACGGAGATCTTTTATGATTTCATTAAAATCATATATGATTTGTGTTCCGACGGTTTTTTCTTTCAATTTTAGTTTCAGTCACGGAATTGCGATAATCATTATATGATTCGTCTACGAAATCATTTATTGATTAGTAAATTTTATATGATTTCATTAAATATATCTGATTTCATAAAATCGTCATATGACTTATAAAATTCCATAAAAAAAAGTTTCGTCAGAAAGTTTGCAGACTTGTGTCGACCCCTCTTTAGACAAGAATAATTTAATTCTCGTCAGCGGATGTTATGTTTTGTTTTGCGTAACGATTACAGTGTGTGAGTATATTTAATTTTTAAAAAAAGGTGGAATGGGAAAGAGGGTTTTTTATTTTGATGAAAAAGAATACAGTGGCTAGGATTGGTTTCACTTGCGGTTATATGACAAAAATTTTGGGTACTATATTGAACTTTGGCTTATAAGTGCCACCTATAGTACTCTTCTTGGTTTTTTTTGATAGTTTTTTTATTTATTTTTTAATTTTTATAATTTTGTTTGTTATATTATAAATTGTGAATCAGGATAGGCGGAACGTTTAAAATATAATAATTTATGCAAATGTCACTAATGTATTAAAAACGGCAAAATATTGGACAAAAACTGTTAAAAAACTGTGTGTGACCACTGTTTTTACTGAGAGACAAAAAAACATTTTCGTACAATTGTTGTATTTTTTTGTACTTTCTGTCATGGGCAACACACAAAGAGGGTACGTTTAAGTAGCACTTTCCAATCAAAATTTACGAAGTCAATTTACGAGATTTTACTATATTTTGATAATTTACTACGCAGGTAAGTTTTCTCAAAATTATTATGGGGGCACTTTTACTTTATAGAGCATCATCTTAAATTTTACTCACTTTCAGTTTTTGTTGTCAAGTCAAATGAACATCCAGGAATCATTAGTCCTCTGTTCATATCAAAGTTTATGACGGTAGAAGTATGTATAGATTTGGGACCCAGAACAGTATGTATTATATTATAACAGAAGTTCGTTTTCATTACTAGGAACTCTGCATATA
Source organism: Tanacetum coccineum (assembly GCA_026074375.1). Classification (NCBI taxonomy): domain Eukaryota; kingdom Viridiplantae; phylum Streptophyta; class Magnoliopsida; order Asterales; family Asteraceae; genus Tanacetum; species Tanacetum coccineum. The sequence goes on from BQNB010070202.1 coordinate 20,340, forward strand.
AATATTATAACCTCTTGATAAAAGAACAATTTGAGACTAGGTGGGAGTATTTCGTTGTGTTCCAGCCCTCGTTAGAAGGGCTCATTGTAAGAGGATATATCTATGTGATGGTTGTACACGATGTTAATAATTGCCATTAAAAAAAAATAAAGAAAAATAATATCTTTGGTCCCACGAAGTAATTATCTCAAGTTAATGGTTATGTTGTTTGTGTTTTTGACATTTTGTTTAGTCGTTGTTGCACTCTTACCCAATTTTGAATAGTTACTGATTCTATGGGATTATAAATTGTTCATTTTCATAGTTTTTGAGGTTATTAGGAGTCTAACCGTTTTCTTAATTGACACACATACTTCTTGTTATGCGTAGTCGTGATCGTCGTCCAAACCACCCGTTATGGATATTGTATTTTCACGCTTTATGGAATGTATAGATTTGCTTGTTTTTTGATATGTATTTGATTTACCTTGGTCTCTACTTGCACATGTACATGACCCATTCTATATATGAGAAAATATACTTCTTGTCCGTTAAAAGTACTTTTGAGTTTTGACTTGACCACCTATTATGTATATAAGTCAAATTTTATGGAATAAAAAACAAACATGATGTTGCTATATACAATAGCATAAATGTTGATTAAGAAAGGGGTTCTTGTGATCTCATTGGTTTCATTAATAGAAAACGTTGTATTAATTGAATTTCTTTATCACTGAAATATTTTCGAAGGGGTTGCTCATGTTACATCTCGATTTCGGAATAAAAAAACAAAGAGTTAAATACACATGTGGTCCTGTGGTTTGCGATTGACCAACACTGTGAGTCCCTTGACAAACTAGTTGCACGTTAGAACCTTATGTGGGTAAAACGTTTTAGACGCCGTAGTCCTCGCTTTTTAACGTCCACTACGATTGTTAAGTTGATAACCTCCAGGGCATTTACGTCATTTCATAACCACAAGGACCACATGGTTGTAATTTTTTCGAAAACTTTTTTTAAGAATTTTATTTTTTTTCGAAAATTCTTTTTTTTAACGAAAAATTTTTTTTCGAAATTTTTTTTAGGAAAATTATTTGACAAAAAAAAATTCGTTTTAAATAAGGACTTTTTAAAAAAAAATAAAAATTTATAATTTTATTTTTTTTTCGTTTATAAAAAATTTCTTTTCGAAAATTATTTTTTAACAAAAATTCTTTTCGAAAATTCCTTTTCGAAATTTGTTATGAGAAATTTTTTTAGAATTTTTTTTTAACGAAAATACTTTTTTTGATAAATTTTTTTTCGAAAAGAATTTTTTAGGTATTTATAAGAATTCTTTTCGAAAATACTTTTTAACAAAAATTCTTTTCGAAAATACTTTTTTAACAAAAATTCTTTTCGAAAATACTTTTCAAAAATTTGTTAATGAAATTTTTTTTAACGAAAATACTTTTTTATAAATACTTTTTTTAACGAAAATACTTTTTTTGAAAATATTTTCTAAAAGAATTTTTTAGGTATTTATAAGAAAGTAATTTTTAGGTATTTATAACGAAAAAATCTTTTAGGTATTTATAAGAAAGTATTTTCGAAAAGAATTTTTGTTAAAAAAGTATTTTCGTTAAAAAAAGTATTTATAAAAAAGTATTTTCGTTAAAAAAAATTTCTAAATACTTTTTAACAAAAATTTTCTAAATACTTTTTCGTTAAAAAGTATGTTGTGGTGTGAAATTTTCGTTAAAAATTTTCGAAATTTTTTTTTTTTCGTTAAAAAAAAATTTAGAAAAAAAAATTTTCGTTAAAATTTTTTTTTTCGAAAACAATTACACCATTTGTTCCTTTGTGGTGTGAAAGAAAACTAAAAGCCCTTGAGAGTTATTCGACTTAACAATCGTTATAGTGGTCCGTTACAAGACGAGGGACTACCGGACGCCTAACGTTTATCACTTAAGGTCTAACGGTTGCAAACTTAGTTATGTTAAGGGACTACAAGTGTTGGTCAACGCAAACCACAAGGACCACTGGTGTAGTTTACTCAAAAACAAATATCATTCTCATCCGTTAAACTTCTTTTTTATTGGTTAAAATTGAAAGCCGATAATTATTCCGAGACATCCTAAAATGGAAATTGAACAATAATTTAGGACATATAGAGCATATGAATTGGGTCACCATAAAAAAGTCCTACTTTCAAAAACATGGATTGAACTTTGTACAAGTTCATTTTATTCATTTTAGACATTAAGACACATCATCCTCACCCCCTACAAGGCCGGATGTCCTTTTCTACCTTTGGTAGAACCGGAAGCAGCCTCTCTACCTTTGGTAGGGGTAGGGCTGTCTACGTCTCAACCCCCCACCTCCACCATAATACGACAGTATTGGGAGTTACTTACTTATTCTGTTCCCAACGACAGAAAGACAAGTTAACTATATATTACGTGTCTATGCTCATAGACTCATCAACCCTGATACATCTCCTAATGTTTGGGTATTTTAAAATGGGCTGTTGTTTACTTATTTGAACCCATGTCAATATGTCACCATCATTTTACTTTATAAATAGAAAAAGGATATAACAAACACGTAACTTTCACTAAATTCATTATTTACACTCTACACTTCGTTATGTTCGGCTGTATCTAGGCACATGCAATTCTGCACTCCCATAGGTTAAAAGTTAATTTTGCAATTCCTTTTTCCAAAATCAAAAGATTGAATTAAAAAATGTATTAGTTATAGAAATGCTCTTTTCCAGTTCCATTGTATTCCTAAATTATCTGATAAATGTTTAGATTTCAACTGTTTTTTGTTTTATCTTAAAAAAATCATACGTTTATTGGTGGTAAATCTTTCTTTTCAAGGGTAAAACTACCTCGTGTCGTGATCTAAGTTTTATTAAACATTTGTTGCTAACAGTAACTTCTAATAAAATATTGATAGCGTTATTCAACCAACATACCCTCTTTTTCAACCAAAGTTTAACATATAGACTAAAAATGACTAATACATAAACCAATTTGAAAGAAACTGTAAAACGCATACTGAAAGTAAACAAAATCAGGTTGACTGGTCAAGCTTTCACAACATAAGCACGGTTTGGTTAAGTTATAGACTAAACCAAATTGAAGTGGTTAATTTGGATTCTGAACCATAGAAAATAAAAAAACATGTTTATACTTGATAATTCTGAGTAGATACATTAGTTATCATTCTAGTTTATTACTTTTCTTAAAAAACATGTTTGGTCCAGCACTCTAACTTAATTACCACCATGTGATTAGCAGTCCAAACCGCCATTAAAAAATGCTTTTTCCAAAAGCAAAAGTAAGGCCAATATAAAGCACCAGAAGAGACAAAGTGTGCGTGACTTTTTCATTGAGGGCCATATTTATGGCACATCCATGCATACATGATAGATTGATAGAGGCATACATCATCATACAGCATATACATGATACACCTCATATAAATATCAGCCAAAGTTTCCATATACCATCACATTGCTCCAACTCTGAGTGTGCTTCTTATTTTGCTTCGACATTGATCTAAGGTTAGGTTATGAATTCTCATTTACTTACTTTTTTACGCACTTTTTATTCTTCTTAACTTATTATATACGGTATATGTTTATCTGCTTCTTAATTATCTTCTCCACCATGAACTAGACGATGATTAAGACCCCCCCACCCCACCCCCAGCTTCCCACCAAATAGTTGATCATCTCTGTTGTACGGCCTGTACGTTTGTTTATTTTTTGTTTTTCTATTAAATCAATAATATATTCATGCATTTTGTTTGCACATATATGCTAGTATAAGAATTCTCACTTTTGAAGAAAAAATTTAGTCTGCTTTACGTTATAAACTTGCATACTTTTCTTTATTTAGAGGAAAACTGGTTTTTTGAACAGTTAAACTGATTTTGTTAATGTTCACGTACATTTTATTATGAGAACTTATATTAGGTTATATTTAGGATCTGTTATTATCGATAAAATCCTCTCGCAGTTATAGTCAAACATATAAATAATGTTCACAACCAATCCAAATAAGATAAGTACATAAAACATTTTTTCTTTTAGAAAACTTGGGCCCCCTTATTCATTAACTCTCACAATAAGACTAACATATGAATCATGTTTGACCATAACTTGAGAGGATCTTGATCCGTTATTATCTTATCTTTTTTTTTGAAGAATTAGAGTAAGTTAACTTGATTTTTCATGTCAGTGAATTACTGTAATAATTATAAAACCTAATTTAAAGGAAATTGATTTGCACACTCCTAAATCTTATTAGGACACACCACTATATGCAGTAAACCTTAATTTGCTTGTACATTAAAGTCTCCAAATAAGATTTTTTGAGGTGTAAATCACGTTGCCTAATTTAATTGTACACTTGTCCTTATCTCGTCATATCACCTCCTTTTGATCCTTTTGAAAGACATAGACTAGATAAAATTAGCCACACTTATAGTTTGTACTTAGATAGTTAGATGACCTTCACCTAAGCCTTGTTGACCTATCCATATTGACCAAAGCATTATAGTCAAAAACTTTATTAAGTTTTGAACTTTATTCAAGGATCATAAAGAGTTATTCTCAAATAAAGACTATGAGAAAAAGTCTCGTCCAGCTGGTTGTGTGGCTGGTCGATCCATTGCTAGATGTCTGTTTGGGCTTAATCTGTTTTGTGTTTTTTTATATATGAATTTGTTGAGATATCTTTCAAATTATTTTTTTTGGGATATCTGCTTATTTTTTTACCCTTGTAATTTTTAGTTATTATTAATATTTGTTGGATGTGGATCTTGTTTAAGTTGAGAGAGCATTATTTAAAACTTCAATTCCTAACTTGTAAATTCGTACACATGATTTACAATTTAACTTATGTCATAAAAATAGTAAAACTTGAATCAAATGAATTTTACATTTTTGAATTCAAGTCAAACATCCATTGTAATTAAATTTTCTCAATTTCTTTTTCAGTTTAACCATTTGAGTTAAGTCTGTAGGATGTAAATTATTGTAAATCTTATTAATTAATACATAAAATATTTACTCAACATATGCCATGATTATTGATTAACAATCATTTATGTGGTTATAATTATATAAGGAGCATACATTTTACTATATAAAAAGTATGATAGGTTTTGTGTCTAAAAGAAAAATGAGTTGACAAAACGTGTTATCACTAAACAAACAAAATAAATTGGTTCAGTTTTTTTTTTCTCACAACTAGAGTGAGTAGGAGGTAATCAAATTCGTTGAAAAAAGTTTTTATGTGATGAAAAAAAATTGTATAATGATTTTTCGTATGTAGATCACATTTTTTGTTAATTATATTTTCATGTGTTCGATCCTCAACTTTATTTTTCATCATAAATTTTGCTCTTAAAAAAATCTGTTATGTGATTTTTATTTTCAACCTCTTATTTGATGTCCTTAAAATTATTCGAAAACGTATTGAAAAAGGAAATTTGGCAAACAAACATAACACTCACATAAAATTTTGATAAACACAAGAGATGTAATGAACAAAAAGGTTAACATTTTTTTTTTGCCCAAAATATAGACTACTTTGTTGTGAAAAGTTTTCTTGACAATTTATTCATATACAGTATCAATCATTCTAGGACTGATAACTTTCAAGGTAGGAGATAGGAACTTAGGAAGGGGCTAGGAAGGTACATGAAACTTTAAGAATACCGAAATCAATAATAAATAATTATAAAAAACACTCAAAAAGGAATTTAAAACCGTAAAATAAAAATGACAAAAATAATAAGTTATTATTATTTTATACGAATGACCTTGTATTTAATTAAAAATAAAATAAAATAATGAGATTTAAGAAAGATTTAATAAAATAAAAAACACTCAAAAAGGAATTGATCACCTTTTCCTGTATAAAAAGGTGGTTGGTTTGGCTAAAAAAAGCATACTTCTTATTTGTCATCACCACCATTCACCAATCACCTTCAAAACGCAGTGATCAATCTAGCTAGGGCTTACTCTGACGGTCTGTCCTTATTGCTCTCAAGTTTTCTGTGAGTATCATCTTACATTTCTAACAAGAACTACAGTACTATTTATAGATATATACATATGCTTTGTTTTTGTACGATATATCATCTTCTTACTGTTACTATTGGAGTACCATAATTATGTTTATCACACACACATGCACACAACTCTTATAAGTGGTTTGAAGCTGAAATAGGTTGTGGTGTCGTCGGCGGTGGTTATGGTCGGCAATGCTATTTCAGCCAGATTTACCGGTGGTAGTAGTGAATTAGCCGAGGTAGAAGAGATGTGGTGGTGTTTAATAGGGTGGTAGTGTCAGGAGCCGTCATCCCTGTGGTGGTCTCCGATGATGGTTGCCGGCCGGTGGTGGTGGTTTTGTCGTAGGTGACGGTGGCGGGTAGTGGTTCAGGTGGGATATGTCGTTGAAAACTTGAAACTGATGGTTCTTTTGTGATGTTGAAGATATTAACCGCAAAGGGGTGGCGACAATAGTTTAGATGAGATGGGAAGGTCGGCAGCGGGATGGTGGTTTCGTTGCTTTCCGGCGACAGTGGGAGTTAGCTTGGCCAGCGACTGTGATTTTTTTCGTGGGTTGTGCGGCGGTTGGGATGGTGTTAGTCCGATCTTGATTACGGTGGTTATTTAAATGTATTTAAAAAGATGTCTAGTGGTGTTTAAACCAGATAACCCTACTAATAATCATCAACTCATATTAAACACACGATTATATCCCCAAAATTTCTCACTACTTGCTATGCAGGTAAGGTTACTAATTAGTTAACACGTCAATCACTTGAAATCATAGTCCAATTCCGCATCAAATGCCCATTTTTATAACAGTAGCATATATAACTCTTTTTTTTAATTAATAATTACTCATTCTGTCTCATATTTATTGTCCTTATTTTTTAACGAAAAAACAAAGAAATATTTATCCCCATCTCGGTCGCAAAAAAATTGCCATATTTCATTAAATAAGAGTTGCAAATACAAATTTTCTCATCTTTCATTCATAGTTATTTAAATGGTTAAGTAGTTTATTAGATGGGCCTTAAACTATATACTTTTTGAAATAATATTTCTTTTGGATTGGGGACAGTGTGAACTGTGAAGTTAGCTGATAACAGTGATAAGTTAGTTGATTTTTAACAAACTTTTTATGCTTAGTTTTTAACAAACTCTTTTTGGGCATTATGCATTGAAATGGTTGAAAATGACTAAAAAATGACTTGAAAATGGGTTGGCTGATAAAGAGATGTTGGGCTAATAGGTTGACTAAGAATGAGCTATTGTAATATGATGATATGTGAGTAAGTAAATGTCAAATATAGGTTGATAATAGGTCTTTAGCACTAGAGTCAATGGGTCGAGAATGGGTTAAAAATATCAAATGGTTAGTGCACTGAGATGCTCTTAGTTTAACTTACTTATACCTTGTCGTTTAACGCAAACCTCTATTTCGGTACAATGAGAAAGGAGCTTTCTGTGGTCATTGCGTTCATGTTTTTAAGGTTAAGTTAATCATCAAGAAATATTTGGTGTCTTATCAAGGTCAAGTATATTAGTGTAGTTGTTATGTATACATCTGACTAAAGAATCCCCATGGATATATTCTTCCGTAACATACATTCATTTTGGTCTAAATATGTATCAGATGCTTTCAAGGACTGTATGATGTCTAAAATTCGCATATACATAGGAATGGGTCCTTAACTTTGTTTCACCTTACATTATACACGTTTCATGTGGTAATTTTCTCCTCAATAGCGATTACACATTGCTATCTTATGTTTGGTATTATTAATTTGTGTAATTATATTTGTTATTATCTTGGGTTGTAATTGGGGGTATGGTACGGTTGGGTTAAATAATGTTGTCATAAGATCATCCATTATTTGTCATCCAATTTTTTTCGAGCTGTCTCTTTTCAAAATCACTGACATGTTTAAAGCAGTTTTCTATCTTCCAAAATACTAAGTAAACATTCAGGTTTCCTTCAGCACCACTTCGACGCTGAGCCTCTAAGTATTAGGCCTCTTGTTGACTAAATTCTTGTTTATTCAACTTCGTCAAACAGGCACTCACTGACACATTATATACAGGAATCAAGAAACTGAAAGGTGTCCTGTTGCTATGGACTTGTTTGGGGGATCTGAGAGTGTTGATTCTGCAGACAGTGATAAATCATCATGTTCAAGTTCACGTTCTCTTTTTTCTACAGATCAGAACACTGACTTGTTATGGAATAAGATCTCTTTAGAACCGCCAACAGTTTCATTTTCTGGTGAGTCTAGATACCTGACACCACTTTGGGTTTCTAGAATTGAAGAGCCCCTGAATGAACTCAATAGAGCTGCAATCGTCCCGAGGATAAGAGATGCACTAAAGCAATTAGTCTTCCGTGAGAAACATGTTCTTGTTCAGTTTTGGTCGCCTCATGTTGTCGGGAAACACCAACTACTTACAAGTTTAGATCAACCATTTGGTTTTGGAGTAGCCACTGAAGAACTCTGTTCTTATAGGAGGGACTCTGAGCAGATTGTATATCTTGTGGATAAGGATCATGAAGAAGACGACATTAGTCCTCCTGCTCGGGTATTTCGGAGAGGATTACCAGAGTGGACTTCTGATCTATCTAATTACTCGCCAAAAGATTTTCAACAACAAGACACTGCTATTCGTTGTAATCTTCATGGATATTTGGCTTTACCAGTTTTTGATTCTACTGCAAGCTTATGTATTGGTGTCATTGAGCTCTTAATGTCTTCTAAGATTACGGACTATGCTTTTGAGATTCAACAAGTTCACAAGGCGCTAAAGGTTTATCTTTTACCTATCAAATATAATATAACCTCATTTTAAGAATAATATTTGGTTGCTTTTTTTATTCAAGCCTCCTTTGGTTATTCCTCATTTTTTCGTCTTGCAGACACAAAGTTTGACAAGCCCACAAGTATCTGATTTCACTACACCAAATGTAAGTTGGAACCCACTTATTACATGGATCTCATTCATGTTTGTTCAATATTATATCTTATGAGAGATGTCTTCTATACAGGCTACCAACGAACAAAGACAAATTGAATTGGATTTACTCTACGGTATTCTGAAATCCGTGTGCGACAGCCATAACTTACCTCTTGCCCAGACATGGGCGGTTTCCCCATCTACTAGTATTGTTGCCCATGAAAAAGCTCTACAAAAGAGTTGTAGTAATTTCAACACTAAATGCATCGACAAAGACTGCATGTCAACAGCTTCTCTACCGTTTTATTTTAGAGATTTGGGGGTGTGGCATTTTAGGGAAGCTTGTATAAGGCAACACTTCGATAAGTCGAGTAGCTTTGTTGGGAGGGCATTATTAGCCCGTGGTACAAGTTATTGTCAAGATGTAACTGAGCTTTGTGAAGAAGATTATCCCTTGGTCCACAATGCATGCATGAGTGGCTTAACTAGCTGCTTTGCTGTCTTCTTGCATAGTATTGCTGGTGATAATGACTATGTCATAGAGTTTTTTCAACCGTTGGATAGCAATGACGGCAGACATGTACCGAACTTGATGCAAACATTGAAGCTAAAAGTTGAAGTTGCTTCTGTATTTGAATTGGGTCAAATATCCCCTACAGAATTCATTGGACCAAATATCCAAATATCCTCAACCACAACAGCCAATAGCTTGGCATTCAGGCCAGATTCATTAGATACAGAGTCGTTATTGGAAAATGTTGGTGAAACTGACAATGAACGGGATGATATTATCATTGACGCTGAAAAAAGTAAAACCATTACTGATGTTCAAGAAGGGAGTCACTCTCTTAAAAGAGGCAAAAAGCGTAAAATATGCTCTGGTTCAATACAACGGGTTAAAGTGGAGGCAACTTTGGAAAGGTCTTTTATAAAATTACGATCTCCTACTCCATTCAAATTTTTAACACTGAAAAAGGAAGTGGTACGAAGGTTCAACTTAGAAGGTAAAAGGCTTCGTATAAAATACAGGGATGAAGCCAATGATTGGATACTTATTACTTGTGATGTGGACTTGGCGTTAGCTTTTGAAACTTCAGAGAGGAAGAGTATCAGTATACGCTGTGAAGCAGATTAATTATTGACTTAATCAGTTGGATTCTTGATCAATCTTTTTAAATTTTTTAAAAGTTTGTGTATTATATCTTATAATCTTACAATGAAGATATTTTTATACTCCGAATATGGTATTTGTCTGTAGGGTGACAATTCTCGGAATATTTCTGTAATAAGCTGTAGTGTATGTTTATTGGTGGTGTTAAGAAAAATTATTACTGATGTTGGTGCCAAGCTATTGACCCTGCTACTACAACACTCATTGTCAGTTGTTATGGTTAAATTGACTTATTAAACTGAAAAAAAATAAAAATTAATAATATTAGTGTATAATCAGCTTTCTTAGGCGGAGGTTTGCTACATCCATAAAATATTTATAAAGAAAATTCCACACAATGATGTGTTATCATATCACATTCGACGCATTTATTTTTTATTTTATTTTACCAAATCTTCTTTTTTATCAAATCATTTGAGCACACCTTTTTTTTAACTCTATGTAAATGTAGTATTTTTCAAATGTTAAATGATCTTTGTAGCTACATATACCGTTTTACTTATAAAGTTAGTCATCAAGAAGTCACAATAGCCCAACTATCCTTTAGTTTCTTAGCCACAAAAACAGATGGTATGAAACTGGCCCATTTTCAATATCACTCATTATCTAGTACTCCAGTACTCTCCACGAGTCCACATCCATCAACAACAACAACGACAACAACATACCTAACCTCGTCGGAGCAAGGTATGAGGGAGATAGAATGTAGACTGATCATACCCCTATTCTCAGGTAAACCCGAATGTAGAGAAGCTGCTTCCAGGTTGATCTCCGGCAAGTGAAAATGTGCCAACGAAAGAAAACATGTGCATGTGTGAGAGTGAGAAAAGCACGTATAAGAAGACAGAAGGACAAAAGGTAAAAAACACACATACAAGCAACAAAGCAAAAATAACAATCAGGCATAACGCAAACGCATAAAAAAGCAAGAGGAAGACATACAAGCATAAACCTAGAGGCATAAAAGCAAAAACGAATTGGAAGCATAAAAGCATAAACGAATTCGAGGCATAAAAGCATTAACACATGAACAAAAAAGCATAAATGCATATCATATAGGCATAAAAGCATAAGCGCATAAACATAAAAGGCAAAGGTAAGAAATACAAGCTAGACATACAAACGAACAATCATAAACGCATAAACATAAAAAGGAAAGGATAAGACATACAAGCAAAACATCATAAATGCATACACAAACATCTCAACCTCCTAACCGGCGTTGTTTGTGGTCTCCTCATGACATGACCAAACCATCTCAACCTTCCTTACTTCATCAAGTTCTGCTCTAAAAACTCTGTTCGGTATCATGTCAACATGGTTTTACCACAAGTCCACCTCAACATTCTCAATTCCGTCACTTCCACCCTGTTCTCTTGAGCTTTCGTGATCAGCCAGCACTCTGACTTGTAAAGCATAGCTGGTGTTGATCCCACTTCAATAGATCAAATTCCTTAAGCTTGTTTAAGGTTTAGTTATATTAGATAAATCTAACACAACTATAGTAAAAGCTTTGTTTGAATGTATTAAAGATTATACGGAATCTAATCTTTAATATTAAGAAGAATTATCAATGAAACAGTAATTTAATGAACATACAATTCAACAAATAAGCTCCAATATTATTAATGATAATAATACGAATACTCTCAAAGTATTAGGGTTATAAAGACCTTGAAGCTATGAATTATACGTCTAGTTGTGTATTTGGTTTTGGTTCTGGTTTTGGTACTAGGTATATCAAACCCTATGCCCTAGGACCTCCTTTTATACACCAAGGAGTCCTAGTCGGCTTACAATACTTTCCTAAGTATCTAAAATCTTTTCTATAAACAACTAATACATATCATATAAGCAGTACTAACTAGCAGCATTAACTTGATATTCACTAGCAGTAGTAACTTCAAGCATATTTTCACTAGCAGCATTAACTTCAGCTGAGCAGTCTTAACTTTATACTAGCAGTAGTAACTACTTAGCATATTTTCTTTGAAGTTCATCAGCAGCACTAATATTCACTAGCAGTACTAATATTCACTAGCAGTACTAATATTCACTAGCAGTACTAACTATGTACTAGCAGTAGTAAACACTTAGCATATTTTCTTTGAAGTCTCTGAGCAGTACTAACTCCAGCTGAGCAGCATTAACACAAACATGAGCAGCAATAATTCTAACAACATCAAAAAGACTTTTAATCCTAACAATCCTCCCATAAACTTGATATTCTTCTTTAAAATCATCAAATTTCTTCATTTAAAGCTTCATCAACACCAGGAGGATGCTTACAAACACTTCTTTACTTCTTAAGCTATTTTATGATGAATTTAAGAAGCTGATAAGCCATTTTACTTTCATAATCAATATTAAGCTTCTTTTCCAACATCATTGAAAGTGTAAGTGGTGCAAGGGGATACTTCTTTTCTACCAACATATAAATCTGCATATGTTGGCGTTACCTCCTCAGCTATCTCATGTTCACAATGTGTTTCATGTATCATTACTCAAAGGTTACAAGTATCATCTTCTTCACGTTGTCTCTTATCCATTCGATCAGATCCGTGAGGATTTATCTTACACGGAAGAGCCTGAGTCTATTCTAGACCGTCAGGACAAAGTCATGAGGAACAAGACGAAAGTTTTGGTTTTTAGGCTTTGACATAACTAGCTAAAACTATTTGGACTTAAGGACTCAAAAAGCAATTAGAAACAAAATTAA
>BQNB010070203.1:0-33209 GCA_026074375.1 Tanacetum coccineum
TGCCTTATTTAGAAGACTGCAACATCGGTTGTGAGCTGGCAAGATGCATTAAACTTTTATTAGCCCACAGTTTATTATTATAACCTCATTTTTTTAACATATAATATCACGATATAGAGAAAATTTCATTTTAGAAAATTTAAGTATAAATTTGAACTAAAATTATTGATATCGACTTTACTTTAAAAATTGTTGATTTAAGTTTAATTTTCAAAAATAGCACGTATTATTAGTTCGGTTAGAAGCTTATGGGAGAGAAAAGCCACAAACTACACTATCATTTTCCATTCTTCGCATCTAACTCATACTTAACTCTATCATTTTCCATTCTTCACAAAGATCCGCGAATGCTTAGTCTAAAAGTTAAGGAACAAGCTAGAGCTCAACACGCTCGATCGAGTCAAAATTTATTCTTATTCTACCCAGCAGAAAAGTCAAAATTGTGACAAAACACTTATTTTATTTTTGGATTTTTTAAATTTTTTCATTTTTTTGGTATTTTGGTGGTAAAAACGGGATTACGTGAAAACAACGGCTGCAGGCATAATCAAATCGATAGATCCCCCCCCCATACTAGAACTAAACATTGTCCTCAATGTTTTAAGAAGGGTCTCTACGCAAATCCTAAGCCGTTTATTAAGTATGCTTAAAGATAAACGTTAGTCGATAAGATTTGGATATTGGATTCCCAAATGAAGCTGAGGATGTGAAGCTCTTGTGATTGAAGGACAAAAACCGCGAGCACGAGAGGCTTCAAAAATCCGGGCAATCCTGGACATATATCATAAAAACACAAGCACACGAGAATGGAAGAGGCGAGCCTCCTCACGTTACAAAACACTTATTCATTACTACTATTATAATTATATTAGGATAAGCATGGGTTGCCTCCCACGAAGCGCTTGTTTAAGGTCACTTAGCTTGACCCGTCCCCGAATTCATTTGTTCTTGGGGAAGGTTTGGAGATCCGGGACAACCATATGTGGTATATCCCCTCCAAAGTAGTGCTTAAGTCTATGACCGTTTACCTTGAAGTTTGGCCCGTCGGTTTAAGATAACTCGATGGTGCCATAAGGGTACATATGGGCAATAGTGAACGGTCCGGACCAACGGGTCTTAAGCTTGCCCGAGAAAATCTTCAATCGAGAGTTAAAGAGGAGGACTCGATCACCATCATTGAAAACGCAGTTTTTGATCTTGGAGTCATGGATCCTCTTTGTTTTCTCTTTATAGATCAAAGAGTTCTCATAGGCTTGATCACGAAGTTCATTTAATTCATTGAGTTGAACTTTTCGGTGATCGCGCGCGGTCGAAAGGTCAAAGTTTGCATGCTTCAAGGCCTAATAGGCGTTGTGCTCGAGCTCGATCGGTAGATGACATGCCTTTCTGTACACGAGCTTGTAAGGAGTACACCCGATGGGTGTTTTGTAAGCGGTACGGAAGGCCCAAAGAGTGTCATCTAATTTATCCAACCAAGAGGCACGGTTCTCGCCTACGATCCTTTCTAAAATTCTTTTTAAACCACGGTTGGAGACTTCCACTTGTCCGCTTGTTTGGGGGTGATACGCGGTAGCCAGACGGTGAGTGACACCGTACTTAAGCATGACCTTTGAGAATTAGTCATTGCAAAAGTGCGTACCGCGTTCATTAATGATAGCGCGGGGAGTTCCAAACCGAGCAAAGAGAGATTTTAAAATTTTAACAACAACGCGGGCGTCGTTAGTGGGGAGCGCTTTTGCTTCAACCCATTTCGACAAGTAATCGACCGCCACGAGTATATACTTGTTCCCTCGTGAAGACAGGAACGGCCCCATGAAATCGATGCCCTGTATGTCAAAGATTTCGCAAACTTGGATGGAATTTTGAGGCATTTCATCACGTTGCGAAATTTTTCTTTGACGTTGTCACATCGGGTGACCAAGTCATGGGCATCTCGGTAAATTATGAGCCAATAAAACCCGGAATCAAAGACCTTTTTGGCGGTGTAGTTGGCACCATAATGTCCTTATGTCACACAGTTGGGTTCCATTGTGGCAATCCTTAAGAATTTTAATGTCTTCTTGGACGTTGAACAACCACGTCGGATGATTGATCCACATAGATTTTAAACAAAATAGGGGTTCGTCCCAAAAAGTATATGCTTCACGTCTCTTGTAGAATTGTTCCTTTTGTTGGGACGACATCCCCTTTAACAACAAAGTTCCCCGCATGGTTATATTATGCAAAATCGGCCTAACCATGAGGTAATAGATATCACCACGAAAGATACCATAACTAAGTGTTATCGAGAGAAACGTTTCATTTATTTCCTTTTTATCGAGCACACTTTGGTGAGGATTCTCTAATCGGGACAAATGGTCGGCGGCCGAGGTTCTCGGCTCCTTTTTTTATCACGGATGATGATATCAAATTATTGAAGCAAGACGTACCAAAATGGAGCAATTTTGGCTTTGATCTTGTTTTACAAAAATGATTTTTAGGAGCGAAATGATCCGTTATACACTATGCCTTTTTGACAAGACAATATAGGACCGGAATTCTCAAAAAGCATATCACCACGGCATAAGTATTCTTTCTCACGTCGTGGTGTAATGAGCTTGAGCTCGGTCATAGTTTTGACTTGCATGTGTATAGGCTGAAATGTTTTGTTTTTTCGTTTCCCCAAGACCACTCCTATTGCTTAATACACTCGCGTTCTCAAATGAGCGAAAAAGGTAGGTCACTATTCGGGGGCAACTAAATATTGTGCTTCGGTTAATTTTTTCTTTATGTGTTTGAAAGGCTTCAAATACATCTTTTGGAGAAGAAGAATGGAACGTATCTTTTCAAGAAGTCGGGTACATCGGCGGGCCTATTTTGAGAAATCTTGAATATAAATCTACGTTAAAACCACGGCGATGACAAAGGAGAAAATTCTGAATTCCTTTGACGGTGGTGGGATGAGATGAGGTAGTTAGCATTAACATATCTTTAGCCTTATCAATATAACCCCCCCCTCTATCCTGTTCTTGAAATCTTATGGCCAAGGAACTATTACCTTCTTGGACATATAAGTAATCTTTTTCCCCATTTAGACAAAGATTGGTGTTTTCGCACCGTTTAAGCATCTTGTCCAAATGGGAGAGGCAAGATCCTAATGAATTCCCAAAGACCGAGAAGTCGTTCATAAAGACTTCCATCGTTTTTTCGATCATACTCTGTGAAAGATAGCCATCATACAACTTTGATCGTCCGGTGCAGATGCCATAAGACTGAAGGCATGCGTCGGTAGGACCTACAGTTCCATATATGGACTTTTGAATGTGGTCTTTTCTTGATCATGAGGGTCGATGGGAATTCGAAAGTAACCCGAGAAATTGTCGAGAAAACAATAGTATTCGTTTCCCGCTAGTCTCTCAAGCATTTGATCCATAAAGGGTAATGGAAAGTGGTCTTTACGGGTGACGTCATTTTAATTTCTGTATCAATGCATACACGTCAATCCCGTAAACCATTCGAGTCTGGATTAACTCTTTTTCATCATTTTCAACAAGATAAAGCACACTCTTTTTCGGTTTACAATGACGGGGCTTACCCAAGGATATCCAGAGTTAGGGTAAATTAATACGCTTCAAGGAGTTTAAGAACCTCCTCTTTTTGAGTTACTACTGGATTTTAGGATTGACCCTTCTTTGGTGTTGGACCGCCGGTTTGAAGTCATCTTCCATTAAAATCTTGTGTGTACAAAATTCCGGGTTAATACCCTTAATGTCGGAAAGTTGCCAAGCGAGAGCTCGCTTGTGTGACTTCAAAACCTTTATGAGAGCGGGCTCTCTCATCTTTCAAGTCTTTAGCAATTATGATGGTGTATATTGTCGATACACTCCAAAATGGCATATTCAAGATGAGGCGGCAAGTCTTAAAGGTTCGACTCGGTCGTGGTTCTTCAATAGAGTTTTTCTTTTTTTTAGTTCAACAACTTTAAGTTCTTGTGGAGGGAGAGGTGGTGATGATGGATCATCATTAAGAAATTCTTCAAGAAGAAGAATGTCTCCCTCCGAATCATAGTAAGAGTCATCAATTTTCGGTGAAATTGGCTCATCTTCAATAGCTAGGAAAGCATCAGTTTCTTTAAGAAGAAAGTCACTATCCTCGAAGGGAGTGAGAGTAGGAGAAGAGGTAGAAACAATTGGTTCCGTAGATTAGATGGAGTGGGATTGCCTCTCACGGGGAAAATCACAAGATTCTTCGAGGAATAATCCTCACACACGCAACGTCCAATGATGTTGATTCGGTCAACCGAATTATCAGTCATAATTAGGGGAGTATCTCGTTAGTTTGATTCGATTGAATGTTAGGCTCATTACAACAACGAAGAGTTAATTCTCCTTCGTAAACATCAATCAAAGCACGTCCGGTCTTTAAAAAGGATCTCCTGAGAATTAGAGGAAATCAGGGATCGGCATCAAAGTCAACGACTACAATGTCGGCCGGAAAATGGAACTTTCCTACTTTTACGGAGACATCTTCGGCGACACCGATCGGATGAGAAATTGATTGGTCCACAAGTTCGAGAGTCATGCAAGTAGGAGTAAGTTCGGGAAGGGAAAGTTTCCCCCACACGGAAAGTGGCATGAGATTAATGACTAGCCAAGATCGGCCAAGGCTAAGCACTCATCCATTCCCAGGAAGTCATACGGGATGAGAAATTTGCCGGGGTCCCCAAGTTTTTCGGGTAACTTTTTTGAGTAGTATCCGTAACCGAAGCTCATGCTCATGCAAAGGTGTTTTTTCCAATCTCAAACAATTTTCGTTGTTGCCTAATCAACAACTTTTAAGTGTCCGAGGCAAATTTAGGCTTGAGAATTAAAGCCATCCGCGATAAGTCTAAAGTCGAAATGCATATCTTGGTAAAGATTTGGTAAAAGTATCTCCATTCGATTGTTAGCTTTTCGCGGAGTTTTTTATCCTTAAGCTAGATGGATTGGAATGAATGGTTTTAGGGTTAGGCTTCGCGAGCACTATGGGGAGCTTTATCATTTTGCTAGAATTTGGTACTTGAGTTTCAACTTGGACAAACGGAGGTTGGACGTCTTCGGTACCTTCCTGTTATTAGTAGGAGGCACCGTGTCCTTTGTTCCTCAGTTTTTAGTTCCACACTTTAGGAGGAGAAGATAGTTAGTAAGAATAGGGGTCAATTGTAAGCAACAACTCTTTGGGTGGTGATTACCTTTCAAATCTTCACTCGGGTTAGTAACGTGTTATAGGAAGAGTTCCCGAACCCGAAGTAGAAGCGTTATTCATTTCATGATGAATTGACCCAACATATCTTAAGGATCATTAGTAGAGAGATCAGCTGTTAGTTAATGTTGGTGTGCTTGTTTTCAAAATGGCATCATTTCCTTCATTGTAGCTTGAGAATTCGGACTATTAGTTACAACTTGACGGTTGACGGTATCGGAACTTGATGAACCGGACTTGGCTAAGGACGGTGCTTGATAAGTCGGAACCGGGGCTGGGGTATGATTACTCCTTGGAAAAATTGGTTGCGACCCTTGGTTTGTTTTCCTTTATTTCCTATTATGATTTTGATTTTGATAGTTATCGGTTTTGCATTTTGACTTCACATTATTAATACCCGGTGGTCCGAGATAATTGTAGACGAAATGATTGCTAAGCAGATTACGCGTTACCTTGAGGTTGGTAGGAATTACCACCTTGATTTTAGGCTCACGCCGGCAATATTTCGTTCTAAGTTTGGCAAAGCGGTGGCTCGGACAATCTTTATAAAGCATGTGGGACCACCACAAGTTTCACAGCTAGTAGTAATGCTTGACTTGTTGGTTTGTTTGAAGCATTTTTCTTTAATTTTGTATGATTCTCGCCTTTTCAAGATAAGGGCAACTATTTAGGATTAGAAAGAAGTGATAGAACTAGATGAATTACTCCATTGGGCCTTAAAGTGTCCAATTCATTGTGTTGTGAGCGTTCATTGTTCTCGATTTAGATATAACACTTTCGGGTCGCTTTTTCATAAAGGTCCCGTCGCTGGCATCAAGCTGCATTGATTGGTATACACGATGTCTTAAAGTTAACCGTTATAGAAAGTATCTATTTGAGTGACGGGCTAACATGTTGTGGTTTATGGACAACGATCAATCAAAGCTTATAACGTTCCTATGCTTCGAAATAACGTCTCTTCGGAGGTTCTTGATGATAATTTATAATATATATCTAACTTGGTCACATTAGAGGGCTTGGGAAGTATTTTCGAGAAATATTTTTTTCCCATTTGGTCCAATAGGTAGGCTGATATATTTCCTTGCCAAACGATCAAACCATTCGGCGACACGATGTTGCAAGGAGTAAGGGAAGAGATATAGACGAAGGGCGTCATCGGAGACTCCATTCACTTCCATACTTTGGGTGACATGCAAAAATTTGTCAAGATGCTTTGTTGGCTCATCACCTGTCCACGATAGGGACACGAATTTTGAACTTGTTGAATCATGTCATTCTTAAGTCCAAAATACGTTGCTTGAATTGCAATCGGGGCAATTGGTCCACATCAACCATTCAAAGTCGGTTGGCACAACTCCTCCATCGTTCGGAGGTTCGGGGAACTGGTGATTCTCTCTACTCCGGCGGGAGGTGGTTACGTCTTCACGTTTCCGTTTTCGGCCATGTTGATTTCTTCTCAAAATTCTGTTCAAAAGATTAGGATTAACACGAGTCCTTCTTCGAATTGTACGTTCGGGATCTTCGAGAGGCGAAAAAAGATTCCTAGTCGAAGATCGAGTGCTCAGGCACTAAAAAGAAACATAAAAAAGAGAAATTATACTAATTATTTTTTTGGTTTTTTTTTGGTTTTTCAACAATTGATTCACAATTTATTTTAATAACGGACAATGAGATAAGACAACTTAAACCTAATAATCAACAAGCTTCACGGTAACTCTCTAAAAGAAAAACGCACAAAGGAGCGGAGGAGTAGGAAAGCGCGAAGCTATTAAAAACCTTCTCCTTTAGGGTCGTAGTTCCTCGAAAAAACCCTCCTTATACCCCTCTTATAGTTTGTTTAACTTTCAAAGGTGAGCCGTACCTCGCAAGTGACACAAAAGACAAGTTTTTGATCTTTGATTCGGGAACTTATTAATGATAATACTCAAAGTTGAGAGTATTATATACTTGATTCATTTTATTTATATATAAGGACAATTTTTTTATAATTTTTATTTTTTCTTGTCTTATATATAATAAAAAAGAAAAAGAAACTCTTTTTGTATTTTTTTTTCTTTTTATAAGAAAATAAGCAAAATAACTTCACATGGAAGGATCTTCAAAGCACTAATTGTCAAACGTCGGAAACGACAATCGTCTTACACTCCTCCCCGGCAGCGGCGCCAAAAATTGATTTAAAGATTTCTTACTATATATATAATATAAATATTATAAATATATAATAGGATAATATCAATAAATATCATTTGATAAACGGATGTATACAAATTCCCGGGTGTTTTCCCGATGAGGGAATGCAAATTTAAAAATTGAGAGTCGGATTTGATATTTGTATTTTATTCAACAAGTATTTTGTTTGGTTTTTTCTATTATTATACGGGCGGTAAATTAATGCATTCTACATTAACAAAACATATTAAGGGCAAAACAATTTAAACTAAAAAACGCAAATACAAGTTCCTAAAAAACGTGACCTTAAACAACTAATTTATCAAAATTAAATACTAAATGATATTTTTAAACTTTTATAGTCCTAATTTGACTAAATGCAAAGAACTAAGTAAACTAAACAAAAAACGAAATGCAATTTAAGCTTATAACACGTAAAACGTGTACGGTATCCATATCTGTTCTTTAAAAAACTAAAATTAACATATTTAACACTACGGTAAAGGCAATCTAATTTTCCTAAGTCCTAAATGATAAAAGAAAATTTTCTAAAAAAGAATTAGAATTTTTTTGACTTTTTGATATTGTTTATGAATTTAAAAACGTATTTAACAGAATTATTTATAAAAAATACTAAACGATTTATAAAAAATCTAAAAAAATCCTAAAAAGTGCATTGAACAGTGAAGAATTTAATAAAAATAAAGTGTAGAAAACAGCTTATCAAATAAGCTGTTAAATAAGCTAAAACAGCTTATTAAGCAAAAGGGCTAAAAACGTGGTTAACTAATTAATTGTGCAAAGGAATAACGAAAAAGTCCTAAGGGCATGGTGTTAGCAGAGTGTGGTGTTAAAAATGTTTGGAGAGTGGGGTTGAGGTCCCGAGTTCGAGTCCTGCTCACTTGGGACTTCCTCTACTCCCAAATGTTTTTATTTGCCATTTTTTTTACAACTTTTTAGTTAAGCTAAAAATAAACAACTTTTGTAAAGACACCTTTTTTAGAAACAAAAAATAAGCACAGAATAAGCTAAATTAAGTTGACAGAGTAGACGCTTTATACTAAGACTAAAATGGCTAAACTGTTAAGCTTTTTAAGCACCAATAAGCAATCCAAAAGAGTAAAATGCAAATCAGACACTTATAACTACACCTATTAAAGCAATTTTGAACAAAAATAAGCCAACGGAAAATAAGCTGAGATGTCTAAAATCAAAATAAGCAAATGAAAAAACATAGCTATCCAAAACAGCACAGGGCCTTTTGTAGGCTTATTTTTTAGCCCCGTTTCCCAGATCCTTTTGGTTTGGTACACTTGCTATGCAATTAAAAGCTTCTGTACTATAAGCTTTCTAAATCAGCAATAAAAAAGAAGTTTGAAAATCAAATAAGCCAAGAAAAAGTCTAATGAAAAAGCTGGACACACTCAGTACATGCTAGTAAATGGGCCTTACAGATTGTTAGCCTCAAAATATTAAGTCGAACATGGAAACTCGGTCTTTATTTATTAGTCGTTGTAATTGGCTAGAAAGGGGTGTCGGGGCGGCTGTGATTTTATCTAATATTGTATAACGTTGCGGGCTAAAGCCCAAAACCCGACCCGACCCACCAATACTACACCTAGGCGCCACCCTAGGGTAGTATGAAAGTATAAATACCCCTCTCCACTCTTAGAGAGGGTGTTGGTTAGTTGGTCTCATTTGTATTTTTCACAAGGTAATCAACCATCTTTTTCCTCTCTACTTTCTCTCTCTAGTTTCTCTCTCTAAAATTCTTTCTTTCTTCTATCTCTTTTCTTATGGTTTCTTATCATTGATTCATACCTATTTGTATGGAAGTGAAATGATATAATTCGGCATCGACCACTTCAGGCCTCGTTCCCCAACGACAAAAGGTGTCAGATTATGACAACCCTGACCCTGCACCAGAACTACAAAATGTTTCTCCTTCAGCAGATATAACTGTTCCATCACAACAGGAGTTGGATCTTCTTTTCGGTCCTTTGTATGATGAATTTTTCAATGATGGTACTTCTCGTGTCAACAAGTCTTCTTCTCCCACCGATAATTTTGTTCCACAAGACACACACCCTCAATGAATATTTACCTTCATCAGTACCATCAAACTCCTACAAATGTTTCATATGTGAGGAAAACGACTGATAATCAAGTAGAAGAATTTACGATCCTTTCTGCTACACAGTACAAGAAAATGCTGTGTATTCCTCATGCAATATGGTAATTCAATATTGGCAGACCTTCAATCAAACCTCAAGATTAGTATACGATGGACATAAAGATCACACGCTTAAATCAAGTTCTTGGAAATCCATTCCAAAGCCAGTGCAAACAAGACGGGCAACGTGCAACAGATCATGAGATGAGTATTGTTACACTCACCGTGAGTATTTTGGAACCGAAAAAAAATAAACATTAAGGAAGCAATGGCTGATTTCAGCATGGATTAGAAGCATTGCTGACGAACTTTCATCAGTTTGAAGACTACAAGTCTTGGAACTCGTTGGACAAAACCTTTTGGCATGAACGTAATCAAGCTAAAAGTGGTTATGGAAAAACATAGAGGATGAAGACCCTAAACTGTAATTCGCAAACAAACACGGACTTGTTAGCAAATGGTTATGTCAGGATAGGGGTAATGATTTTGAAGTATCATTTGCTCTAGTTGATCGACTTGGAGGCTGTTAGGATTTTTGTCGCATATGCTGCTACAAGTCTTTTCCAATCTTATCTGATGGAGTGGAAATCGACATTTCTTAATGGTCCATTGAAGGAGGAGGTTTATGTTGCACAACCAGACGAATTCGTTGATACTGATCATCCAGACAAAGTTTACCATCTAAGGATACGCTCTATATGGATTGAAACCAACGCTCGAGAGCATGGTATGATGAATCTAAAATTCCTGATTTCTAAAGGTTTTACTAAAGGTATCATTGACCCGACCCTATTCACGATAAAATATGGGGAGGACATTCTACTGGTGCAAATTTACGTTGATGACATTATTTTTGGTTCCACAAACCCTAAATTTTCAAAACGTTTTGAAAAATTAATGCACGGTAGATTTGAGATGTCCTTAATGGGGGAAATGAAATTCTTTTTAGGACTTCAGATCCACCAATCCCCACGAGGTATTTTTATCAATCAGGCCAAATATACTTTAGAGATTCTAAAAAAACATGGTATGGAAAAAGGACAAAGCATTGGTACACCAATGGCTACGAAACCTAAATTAGATGCAGACTTGAGTGGTGAACCCGTAGACCAAACTGACTACCGTAGCAAAATCGGGTCACTCATGTATCTGACATCTAGTAGACCAGACATAGTGCAAGCTGTATGTTATTGTGCAAGATATCAAGCAAGACCGACTGAAAAACACCTCAAAGAGGTTAAAAGGATCTTTTGATACTTAAGAGGTACCATTCACATGGGACTTTGGTATCCGAAGGGTTCTGGTTTTGATCTAACAGCTTTTTCAGATGCCTACCATGCCGGATGCATTGATACTCGCAAAAGCACTTCTAGAGGAATACAGTTCCTAGGTGATAAGTTAGTCAGCTGGATGTCAAAGAAGCAAGACTGTATTGCAATATCATCCGCAGAGGCTGAGTACGTGGCGTTATCTGCAAGTTGTTCTCAAGTAATGTGGATGAGGACACAGCTAAAGGATTATGGATTTAACTACAACAAAATACCGTTGTATTGCGACTCTCAGTCAGCCATAGCAATCTCATGCAACCCCGTGCAGCACTCCTGTACCAAGCACATCCATACTCGGTATCATTTCATCAAAGAACAGGTTGAAAATGGTATAATTGAACTATACTTTGTCAGAACTGAATACCAATTGGCTGACATGTTTACTAAAGCCCTTCCTGAAGAAAGGTTTCAGTATCTCAGACGAATTGGTAGCAGATGTTTGACTCCAGCAGAACTAGGTTTTACAAATGAATCTGCTTGATCCTCATCAAACATTAACATGTACATATTTTTGAAAAGAAAAAATACAAAAATATAAAATTTCAAAAAGAAAATACAAAATCAAAAAATCAGAAAATGTTTCAAAAAATATTCTTCTCGACATGTCTCTTGGAATCGATAACATTTACGTACCTAGAAATGTTGATTAATATCGACACGGGCGTGTAAATGAAGTTCGAACAGGAGTTTCAAATGCTTTCAAAACATTTCATTTTCAAAACATGTCATTTCTAAGTTTTCTTAATGGCTTATGTGCAAATATCAGTACGTAACCCGGACTTCAAATAAAGGAAAGTTTATCTATAAAGATAACTTATCCTAACAACGAGAAATTCAACGTTTCTCGGTCTTGAGCTGTTCTTACAAGACATTCAAAGTTTTAAGCTCAAGAAAAAGGATAGTGTACGCATAAGTGCGCTTACCCTTAGAGTTGGAAGAGAAGTCTTCTAACATGATGTTTTTCAAAATGTTGAACACAATTTTTCAAGAATTTCTCACTGACGATTCATAATCTTTCAAAATTGTGTGTTCAACACTCCATCTTTCAAGGGGGAGTTTTTCGAAAAACAACATTTAATGAGTTTGGATACATCATCTCACGACCATTCTTATGTATTCAAACCATTCCCAAAAAGTCTCTTAATAACAACAAGATAATAATGACAATTCAATAGAATGATAGTTATAAGATGACTAAGTGTTCAACCTCAATTTTATATTCATTTTACAACTTGGTATCATTGTTTTTGGTGTCAAACATATGTAAAATTGAGGGGGAGCAAGTTTATGTTCCATGTAATTCATGCTAAGAAAAAGTTTTCCCCATGGCCTTTTCAAGACAAATTTTAATCACACAGTATTTCAAAATCTAAGTGACTTAGAATTTAAAATAAGGGGAGAAATGTAATTAAAATGTGATCTAAAAGACTCAAAGTGCTATTCAGAAATGGTTTCATGGTTCGATCTCATACCCTACAACATCTTATTTCACGACGATTCTGAAGACATAAGGTGGTAAGGTTAGGTATTTGTCCTATGATCTAACCAGAACCGGAGGGATCTACCCAAGGACACTCCATAGTTAGAAATAGCAGTCCTTAGGTATGATTGGAGATGAATGTGTATAAGGGAAGAATGCCGACTAAGATTGAGCTAACACTGGAACAATCACAACAAGGTGTTAGTAATGACGTCTTGGTAAGCATTGAAGGGGTTGAAGAATTAAAAAGAAATGTATGGATAAAGGGTGAAAAGAAAGAAGCCCTCCACACAACTTAGGCAGAAACCGGGTCAATACATATGCTGTCAGAATCACAATGTTGATTGCTGACATTGAAGACGACATCATGGACCTAGTGATGCAATGCACAACCCTTCCCAGCCATTCGGGTTTCTCTCAAAAGAAACTTGTCTCATTTGTCACGGAGATACACTTGACTACTATTGACTTTCTCACTCCGAGTTAGTTAATATTGAATAGGTGGCAGTCTGCTCCAGCCTCCGATTACTAAAAACCAAAATGCACTAATCGAGTCTAGAGCCAAGAGATCATCAAATAAATCTCATTAGGACACATTCCATGACAAACACTTGTTGAACATCATTAAGTTCACAAGCTGTTAACAAGAGTCCTACGCATTATCCTTGTGATTCTGCCAGAACATTCAGAGTGATACTCTTAAGTATTCACAATGACGAATGGAAATCCTTCCAGTGTCATCATCAAACAGCACTGCGGTAGGTGACTTGCGAGATTCTATATGAATCGAACTTGTGTCAACTGGAAAGAAACGATGGTGCGATTCAATGTGAATCAAACTTGTTCCAGGAAATGAATTGACGACTCAATCAGAAAGATAGTAACTATCTGATTCACTCTTACCGTGTTGTCTGCTTTGAGACGTTCCGGTAATGAGAACAAGCAAGCATGGTAAATCTAATACATCTGTGTTAGAAGACCCTACGCTTTGAGCTGGAAACCCTGTCAAGGAGATTCTTTGAATCTACCTGATCACAGGTACAGTATTTATACTGTAAAACGGTCCTACGGAACCGGAGGTTAATCTAACCAAATCCGGACGAATGACAAAGCCATATTCGTCCACCCGCTTTATTGCTAACTGTTTTATTTTAGGATACATAAAGATGGAGATGGTGATGCCTCATTCCAGCTGAAGTCGGATTCATTACCACATGCTCATGCTCAATCTACAAAGACATTCTTAGCATCAAAGATTAAAGAATCATGAAAGCTCAAGAATTAAAGACAAAGACTTCCGCGCAAACTCTGATATTAAAGATAACTCCTCAGAAATCAAGCTTCGGGGGAGATTGTTAGCAAGCTTTCAAGATGATGCAAAGTATGAGCATGTTGGTCAAGACACAAGATCGCAAGGTGGCAAAGATGATCAAGACGGAAGGATAAAGATTTAAAGATCTCGGACGAAAAGACGAAGTCAAAAGACAATGACAAAGGCTCAAGATCAAAGATCACAAAGCATGAAGGAACAAGCCTACAACGAATTCAGAGACCAAGACCACAAGATCTTAACGACAAAAGCAATCTCATTGATCTCATGAAGGAGTGTCACAATGAACTCACTTCGGGGGAGATTGTTAGCCTCAAAATATTGAGTCGAACAATGGAAGTTCGTTCATAATTATATTAGGTCTCGGTCACTTAATTAATTATACGTTGTAATAGGCTACACGGGTAAACGGGCTCTTAAATGTAATCTAACCGGTCACGTGTATCGGGCGAAAGCCCAAGTAATCCCGAGCTCGGCCCGTAGAAATACCAAGGCATGAAAGCCTCTTGGTATTAAGTATAAATACCCCTCTCCAAGTATGGAGAGGGTGTTGGTTCTTGTTAATTCTCACATTTTAATTTTGCAAGTAATCATCTAACTCTTATTTTTCTCTCTAACTTTCTCTCTCTAACTTCTCTCTACAATTCTTCCAATTCATATTTTATCACATCTTATTTTCTTGTTTCATAATGAAGTGAAAGTGATTTTGGTTCCTACACCGTTACCATCATCACCACTACCACCACTACTAGTCTCACTGTTCATACCACCACCAGTCGACCGTAGGGAGGACATTCCCAAGGCTGAGTTACCACCTCATAAGAGGTTATGTCCGACTGCTCCCACATTGAGGTATGAGGTGGAGGAGAGTTCGATTGCCGCTCCTAGACCTACTGGAGGTCATAGAGCAGATTATAGGTTTATCGGCACTATAGGTGCTGAGATCAGATGTCCGAGAGCCGAAGAGGTCGGCTATGGAATTAGGGATGTTTGGGTAGACCCGACAGAGGTTGTTGA
Organism: Tanacetum coccineum; assembly: GCA_026074375.1. Lineage (NCBI taxonomy): Eukaryota > Viridiplantae > Streptophyta > Magnoliopsida > Asterales > Asteraceae > Tanacetum > Tanacetum coccineum. Next base: position 14,718 of record BQNB010070203.1, read on the forward strand.
GGAGGTAGCACCGATGACCCTCAAGGAGTTTAGTGCTAGAGTGACCGAGCTTGCTGCAGTTCAGGAGCAAGATACACAGGATATTTATCCTGTGATAGAGGATACTCAGGATAGGCAGACTCAGTTATTTCAGAGAGTTGATGGATTGGTCGAGGATAGACAGTTTCACTATGAGACTACACGACTATTGGATCGGGGGGCCCTCGTTTCTCGAGAGGCTTGGGCACATTCTGTTGGGTTAAGTTTAGCAATTCACTATGAACTACAAGCATATAGGACTCATACCCAGATGCATGATTACTGTATCGCTTCGCAGGAGTCACTAATGACGATATTGATTGCACAGGTTTCATCACTACAAGGACAGCTGACAGCGGCATTGGGAGAGATTTAGGCACTTTAGGTTAGAGATTAAACTCATGCAGATGATCTCGAGGGCGCTGGTAGTTTTGCCTAGGGTTACATTTTCATGTCATATTCATAGCTATCATTATGTTAGCTGGCTAAGTATTATAGGTTTTATACCTAGCTAGCACGGTAGTAGGATTTGTATTTTTCATTTCTTGTCAATCATGTATGTTTTCCTAGTTATATATGATGTGTTATATTATGTCTTGTCGATCTCAATTCTGTTATGTATTGTTATCCCAGTAATGTTATATAATCACTGTGTGATGTGATCTTGTTATATATAATGTGTTGTATTATGTTAGGTTGATCTCAATTCTGTTATATGTTGTGATCCCAGTCATGTTATGTACTCACTGTGTGATGTGATCTTGTTATATATATGTTGTACCCATGTCATGTTGTGATGTTTATGAAAACTCACGTGTTTTATATTGTTGTGATTTAGAACAATATGTCACCAAGGAGATCCTCTGCTACTGCGGCTGCTACCCCTATGACAGCTGCTGCTGTTGAACAGCTAATCGAAGCAAGAGTGTCCGCGGCACTTGCTAATCATGAAACTCTTTAAAATAGCACTAATGGTCATGGCGACGGAAGCCACAATTCTAAAACTAGAATTAGAGGAACTGTACGCACTCTCCGTGAGTGTACATACAAGGATTTTTTGAATTGCAAGCCCTTTACTTTTAAAGGTACTGAAGGAGTGGTTGTGTTATCACAATGGTTCGAGAAGATGGAATCAGTGTTCCATATCAGCAACTGTGCTGTAGAGAACCAAGTTAAGTTTGGTACATGCACTTTCCTTGGAAATGCTCTAACATGGTGGAACTCCTACATGAAGACTATTACTTAAGATGTTGCTTATGCTATAGACTAGAAGGCACTAAAGAAGATGATGACAGTGAAATACTGCCCAAGGGGTGAAATCAAGAAGTTAGAAATTGAGCTCTAGAACCTAAAAGTAAAAGGTACTAATGTCGCAAGTTACACTCTGTGTTTTCAAGAGCTTGCACTGATATGTGGAAGGATGTTCCACGAGGAATCAAAAGAAGTTGAGAAATATGTTGGTGGGCTTCCTGATATGATTCGGGGAAATGTAATGTCATATCAACCCACGATGATGGAGAAAGCAATTGAGTTTGCCAATGATTAGATGGATCAAAAAGTCCTCACTATTAACAAAAGGCAAGCTGAGCAGAAGAGGAAGTTAGAGTTTAATGTTGGAAACAATCAGGGGCACCAACAACAAAACAAGAGACAGAGCACTAGGCGGGCTTACACTGCTGGGCCTGGTGAAAAGAGGAAGTACACGAGATTAGTGCCCTTGTGTACAAAATTCAACTATCACCACAAAGGTCCATGTGCGCCCAGGTGTAATAAGTACAAGAAGATCGGTCATCTAGCTCATGACTGTAGGAGTTCTGGTCCCAACGGTAATAATAACAATCATGGGAACTTTGGGACAACTCAGAATGCTATCACTTGTTATGAGTGTGGTGTTCAGGGGCACTTCAAGAAAGACTGTCCGAAGCTGAAGAATGGAAACTGTGGTAATCAACGTGGGAATGGCAATGCACAAGCCAAGGTTTATGTGGTGGGCAATGTGGGGACAAACCCGGACTCCAACGTCGTTACGGGTACGTTCCTTCTAAACGACTGCTATGCGTCTATCTTATTTGATACCGGTGCCGATAGAAGTTTTGTATTTACTACATTTAGTTCCCTAATTGATATCACACCAACTACATTAGACCATTATTATGATGTTGAACTAGCCAATGGGAAAATAATTGGGATAAACACTATCATCCGGGGTTGTACATTAAACTTCTTAGACCATCCATTCAACATCAACTTAATGCCCGTAGAACTTGGTAGCTTCGACATCATAATCGGTATGGATTGGTTGTCAAAGTACCACATTGTCATTGATTGTGCCGAGAAGATCATTTGTATTCCCTGGGGAAATGAAACCTTAATTGTTAATGGTGACGGAAGTAATCAGGGAAACGGGACTCGTCTAAACATCATTTCGTGCACCAAAACTCATAAATATTTGTTGAAAGGACATAATGTCTTTTTGTCACATGTTACTACGAAGGAGACTGAAGACAAGTCAAGGGAGAAGCGACTTAAGGACGTACCAATCGTTTAAGATTTTCCTGAAGTATTTCCTAAAGATTTGTCGGGTCTTCCACCGATTCGACAAGTGGAATTCCAAATCGATTTGATGCCCAATGCTGCACCTGTAGCATGAGCACCCTATCGATTAGCTCCTTCTAAAATGAAAGAGTTGTCGGACCAACTGCAAGAACTATCCGACAAGGGCTTTATAAGACCTAGTTCCTCACCTTGGAGAGCTCCGGTCTTGTTTGTCAAAAAGAAGGGCGGATCATTCCTGATGTGCATCGACTATCGGGAAATGAATAAACTGACGGTGAAGAATCGTTATCCTCTCCTAAGGATTGATGATTTGTTTGATCAACTATAAGGATCCAGTATACTAGAAGAGGATATTCTGAAGACGGCATTTAGGACTCAGTATGGTCATTACGAGTTCCAAGTGATGCCATTTGGTTTGACAAATGTACCTGCAGTATTCATGAACCTCATGAACCGAGTGTGCAAACCATACTTGGATAAGTTTGTAATTGTCTTTATCGACGATATACTAATTTATTCAAAGTACAAGAAAGAACGTGAAGAGCATCTTAAGGCAATTCTAGAATTGCTTAATAAGGAGGAGTTGTACGCTAAATTCTCTAAATGTGAATTTTGGATTCCTAAGGTATTATTTCTCGGCCACGTGATTGATAGTCAAGGCATTCACGTAGATCCCGCCAAGAAAAAATCCATAAAAGATTGGGTATCTCCTAAGACTCCAACAGAGATTCATCAATTTTTAGGTCTTGCCGGTTACTACCGAAGATTCATTGAAGGATTTTCAAAAATCGCTAAGCAAATGACCAAACTCACTCAGAAGAAAGTCGCCTTTGAATGGGGTGACAAGCAAGAAGCAGATTTTTAGACATTGAAGAATAAGTTGTGTAGCGCACCTATCTTAGCCCTCCCTCAAGGAACTGAGAACTTTATTGTTTATTGCGATGCGTCACATAAAGGACTGGGATGAGATGGTGATTTATTATGCATCACGACATCTGAAGATTCATGAGAAAAATTATACTACCCATGATTTGGAACTTGGTGCAGTGGTGTTTTCTCTAAAGATTTGGAGGCACTACTTGTATGGAACCAAGTGTACAGTGTTTACAGATAATAAGAGTCTACAACAAATACTTGACCAAAAGGAGTTGAATACGAGGCAACGTCGTTGGTTAGAGTTGCTTAGTGATTACGATTGTGAGATTCGTTATTACCCATGGAAAGCAAATGTTGTTGCTGATGCTTTGAGCAGGAAAGAGCGAATTAAACCATTAAGAGTCTGAGCCTTAGTAATGACTATTGGTTTGGATCTTCCTAAATAAATCTTGAATGCTCAAACCGAAGCACAAAAACCAGAGAATCTCAAGAATGAATATGTAGGTGGTATGATCAGGAAGGATATACCAAAGGAAAAGTTGTTACCCCGCGCTGACAGAACCTTATGGTTAAACAGCAGGAGTTGGTTGCCATGCTATGGTGACTTGAGGACTGTGATCATGCACGAGTCCTACAAATCAAAAAACTTCATCCATCCGGGTTCTGACAAGATATACCAGGACATGAAAAAGCTATATTGGTGGCCCAATATGAAGGCCGACATCGCCACCTATGTTAGCAAATGTTTGACGTATGCTAAAGTCAAAGCTGAACACCAAAGGCCATCAGGTTTGTTAGTACAACCCAAGATACCCCAATAGAAGTAGGATAATATCACTATGGATTTTGTCACAAAGCTTCCTAAGTTATCGCAAGGATATGACAGCATTTGGGTGATTGTTGACTGACTTACTAAGTCTGCAATCTTTACACCAATGAGAGAGACTGATTCCATGGAGAAATTGGCGAGAATGTACCTGAAGGAGGTAGTCACGAGGCATGGAATACCTGTCTTGATCATTTGTGATCGTGACCCTAAATTCGCATCAAATTTATGAAGGTCACTTCAGAAGGCTTTGGGTACTAACTTGGATATGAGTATTGCGTACCATCCGCAGACTGATGGACAAAGCGAGAGAACTATCCAAACTCTTAAGAATATGTTACGTGCTTGTGTGATCGACTTTGGAAATGGTTGGGTTAGACATTTGCCACTGGTTGAGTTTTCTTACAACAATAGTTATCACGCTAGCATCAAGGTTGCACCTTTCGAGGTACTTTACGGTCGAAAGTGTCGTTCACCTGTTTGTTGGACCGAGGTCGGGCAAGTTTAACTCACCGGTCTAGAAATGGTCCAAGGGATAACTGAGAAGGTCATTCAGATCAAGCAGAGAATGTAAGCCGCTTGTGACCGATGAGTTACGTCGATTTAAAGCGTAAGCCGATGGAGTTTCAAGTTGGGGATAGAGTTATGCTCAAAGTTTCACCTTGGAAAGGGGTCGTACGTTTTGGTAAACGGGGGAAGTTAAACCCTAGGTATGTTGGACCATTCAAGGTATTGGAAAAGGTTTGATCCGTTGCTTACAAGCTTGAGCTTGCTCAAGAGTTAAGAAAAGTTTACAATACATTTCATGTATCCAACCTGAAGAAATGTTATTCTGACGAACCATTAGCCGTTCCGTTGGAAGGACTCCATGTGGATGACAAGCTCCGTTTTGTGGAAGAACCAGTAGAGATCATGGATTGAGAAGTCAAATGGTTGAAGCAAAGCCGTATCCCAATTGTCAAGGTTCGATGGAACTCAAGGAGAGGTCCTGAGTTCACGTGGGAACGCGAAGACCAATTTTAAAAGAAGTATTCGCATCTCTTCACTAAACTCGTACCTTCATCAAGTGTTGCAACTTGAGCCTTGAGGACAAGGCTCTTCTAACGGGTGGAGACTATAACATTTCACATTTTTAGGTCATTTCCCGACTCAATTATTTTCATTATTTATTTTTAGGGTTTTACGCGTTTACTTTTAATTATTATCTTATAGTTAAATCGTGTAAACTAAAAATCATCATTCAACGTAAACGGACACCAAACAAATAAAAGTTTACGTCAAGCAAGTGTTATATGATTATTAAGAGTATAAATTATAACTTTTCATAATTTATTTTTTTTGGTTGTATAAAACGCTTATGTTCCGTAATAAATTACATTTAGGCATACCCGGAAACACCAATACCCATCTACACTCAAACAAATACCCACTTTTATACCCAATATCTAAAAATTTACTTATTTATAAATCAAATAAGCCATAAAGCCGGATCATGGTATATATATACATGAAATAAACTTTAAAACCACTAAACCTTTACCTTTACAACTAATAAGTCTTACATACTAGTACCTTTTTAACACATCTCCATAAATTGGCTTGTCACTAGTCCTTTCCCCCCTATTTGAACCGTGAGCTAGCATGGGGAGGAGGAGAAGCCTTCTTACACAATGTACTCAAACCACCAACACCCCATGGTTTCCTTTTAGGTGGTTTAAGGTTTCAATCATGCTATAACTTCTTATGATTCATTTACACATACAATTCACACTTTCAAGTAAACTAACCAAAAACTCTCTTTTCACTACAAAAACCCACGACCAACATATAGAAACTAAGGTTTCATGTTCTTGATTTTATAAAGCATTACAAGTATTCTAATGTTCATTCTAAGATCATCTAAGGTTACTCAAGGTTATTACAAGCTTGGATTTGGGTTTAACAAGGATTAATAAAGAAAACATATTTAGGGTTTTCTTGATTAGGGTTTTGGATTTGGAAGCCTTGTTAGGGTTTTTATATTGTGTTCATCATTCTCCTCATTTCCTATAAGGTTCATTTAAAGTATTTCATTTCCATTCATTCATTATCTTATGTGTACATGCTTGTTATATAAGTTAATCATCACCTAGATGTATTTTTATGACTTTTAAGATATTACAAGACATATGCCAGTTCAAATTTGAAAGTATTATGATGAAATAATACATGAAATAGAAGTACAAACTTAATATAAGTACTAGTGGATTTATGAGTTTAGTTTGTAAATTATTTTGCATTGAAAGTTAATTACAAGTTATGTATAGAAAGATCATGAGGACATGGAATTAATTTGGACAAGTATTGTGGACATTTATAAGACTTAATATATGTGAGAAATATGGTATAACACTTGGTGAAAAAATGATGCAAAGTTTCTAAATAAAAGGAGTTATAAAACTTGTTTTATTAATCACAAAACCCAAATAAATTTTATATACCTACTGTTAGAATTCGTTTAATAAAGTATGGATTTTGTATTTTATTCAATTATTACTTATCACAAGGATCGTAAGCATATAAGAAACTTGAAAACCACGAATAAACGAGGACGATATGTTAATTTTAAATTACATAATTAATGGTGGGTTCATAATGGGCCCAAAAGCCCATTACCGAGAGCTTATAGCTTATGGAATAAGCCGAACAGTAAAAACAGCTTAAATATAATCCTAAGTGCTTAATGAGACTAGGAAAATAAGTTGTATCATGTATAAACCCTTTTGAAACCTTTCGGGTTAAGGTTATTGGGCTAACGAGCCCAATAAGCTCAAATAAGCTTATCCGAGCTTATTATAAAGCTCAACAGCTTCATTAAGCTTAAATGAGCTTAATGAGGGCGTGTGTGCTTTTAAAATCTTTATTGGACCTTTAAATTGCTTATTGGACCTTAACGGACCTAAAAAGCACAATAAGCGAAAATAAGCTCATCCGAGCTTATTTATAAGCTGCCACAGCTTATGTAGCTTATTGAAGACTAATGGAACCTATTGTCACTTGTTAGAACTTAATTGGGCTTAAAATGTAATTTTTAGAAGTTAAGGGACTAAAAGTGTCAAAAATGGAAACTTTAGGGTAGAAACTGTCAAAACTGATTTTTATAAGTCTAGGGACTGTTTTTGTCACTTCTGAAACATAAGGGACTGTTTGAAGGTATAAGGACCAAAAGTGTAACTTTTCTGAAGTTGAAGGACTAAAGGTGTAAATATGGAAACCTAAGGGTTTAAAATGTAAATAACCTATTTTTATAAACATAAGGACTGTTTTTGCCAATAATGAAAACCTAAGGGTATTTTATATAATTAAGTGATTTAAATAAACACTTATGGCATCGGACTAGTTATAGTATAATACGGATACTTATACAACTAAAACACGTGAATAATAAATACGTATATTTATTATTAATACTTTTACACCGGGTATACTTAAAAGCATATAGTCGTACATATTCCCAAGAGCCAACAAGTAAAGACAAATACAATAAACATGTGCACCACCACACAAGTGATAACAGTATATATAAACTAGCAATTTATTGTAGTTTATGCATTAAGTCGTTAGCCTAAACTTGTAGACTAAGACTGGCCGTATTTACTTAGGTATTTGACGGTGTGATTCATTTGCCATACTTGGATATATTTATCATTCACAGAGGACTACCTACTAAGGTGAGTTCATAGCCCCACGCTTTATAATTATTTAAATGATTTACATCTTTGGGGTGAGAACATGCTTTGTTTTACAAATTAGATGCAAGTGTACATTTTATTCATGATTACGTGTTTGCCTAAGTAGCGATAACCCACTGAGCCCATTATCATGAACTGTCAATTACTTTATGTGAGCGCGAATGTTATAAATAGATCTATTTGGGATTGACATCCCCATCCGGGTGAGTAGCTCTCACTAGTGTCACGGAGTGAACCAACGGATGTATACCATGTCGGATTTGGATGTTGCGGGTTAGAACATCATTCACGGGCAATGTTGGCAAATTTATTGCATTCATACATGTCGAGCTTCAGTGTCATGAGCTTAGGAAAACGTGATTACACTTTGGGATGTTTGCATCTGTTGCATTATTATACACTTGGAAATCTTGCGGTCCTACATTATGTTTACATAAACCTATGAATTCACCAACTTTATGTTGACATTTTAAAGCATGTTTTCTTAGGTCAATGAGGCACGAGGTGCTAAGGATACATTGGGTTACTCTTTTGGGGAGTCATGCATTAAAGATTTAGAGTCATTACATCTTGGGATTTTTGTTATGATCTAAAATCTTTGTTATCAAATGTTGAACACTTTAAGTCGGTGCGCTTTGTATTAAACAATTTTATATTGTATTTTAAAAGACTCTTTTAGAGGTCGTTCTAATATCTTGTGCTATTGATCTATGAAGTAATGCTCACATACTCATTATTCCACTGCGACCCAATTTAGGGGTGTTACAATATGTTATGAGGAGAAATATATCCTGAAAAGTTCCTACAACACTCCCTTTTGATGCTAAATACTAAAGTGCAAAAGATTAAAGAAAATTGCTCAAATTGAAGTTCTGTGCCAAGCCTTGTTTATCAATGTTAAAAAAAGAAGAAAAAAAATAGAATAAATTCAAAGTTCAAGGCTTAAGTTCGGTACAAGAGATCTGTTTATGTTGTTCTCCTTCTTCAGTTTAAAGTTCCGCCCTTCGGTCAGGTTTATGTGTCGAGTACAAGCCTATGGTAGCTGTCTAGATTATGTTTGCGCATTTGAGTGACTTCATAATTAAAAAACCCTATCTGAGTGGCTCGTGTGAATTAAAAAATAAACACATAGGAACGTTTAAAATCTAAATTATCTAAATCCCTATCAGAGTGTCTATGTCTGAAAAAACCCTTGTAAAATCCTATCTGAGTAACTTCACAATAAAACCCTATCTGAGTGTCTATGTCTGAAAAAAATATCTAAATCAGTAAACACTTGTAAAATCTAAATTCTTCTCCACGTCACGATAAATGATCTTGTTTTTCTCGCTTTATATTGCTTGAGGGCAAGCAACAGCTAAGTGTAGAGGGATTTGATAATGCCTAAATTATACATGTTTTTAGCGGCGTTATTTATATATATTTTATCATTTCTCGTGAACTTTTGATACTTAATAGCATAAATCATGTGCAGATTCACTTGAAGTCATCCTGAGCTTAAAGGAAATAAAGTTCAAGTGTTTCCGATTATTGGAAAGCAAGTTAGAAGAAAAGAAAAATCTCAAGGCTGAAAAAGGCATAAGTGCGCCGCACTTACCTTTTGTGCGTCGCACTTCCAAGCGAGTCCAAGAATTAAAGAAAATTAAATGAAGATAGCATTAATACCTCAAGTACGCCGCACAAATACTTTTGTGCGCCGCACTTCTCAATAAACATTAAATTCCATTCGCATTTAATCACCAAGTGCGCCGCACAATCTTTTGTGTGCGTCACACTTTTACCCCAAACTTGGCCTATAAATAGTGGTCGAATTTCACACAATTCATCCATTCTCACTTCACATCATCATCTCCCACTCAAATATCTCTCATACAACAATCATATCTCCAATTATTCAACCTAAAAATACTATAAACCTTGAAGATTGAAGATCAAACCACGAAGAACGAAGAAGAATAAAATAGAATTATAAAAATAAAAGGTTGTATTTCAATTCCATACTTGTTACGGAGAGAATTTTGATCCATATTCTTACCTCGGATATACTATGTTTCTTGTTATTCCCTTTAATCTTGTTATGAACTTCATAGCCATGAGAGGCTAAATCTCTCATGACTACTCGGTGAAAATAATATAATGAATAAGCGTTTGGTATAATTACAATCTTGTTAATCTTAAGCTTATGTTATAATCCTATTGCATCTTATCTTATCAACTTTGATTGTATAATCGCACCGGTATAGGTCGAGAGACCCGTTGTGATCTATATAGTTTTAAAAGTTTGTTTATGATCATTATCGTCTGTGACGAGAAATCCACTTACGTTATTTGATAAACAAAAATAGATTTGATATAATAGTAATTTGATTATTTGAGTGACACATTTAATCAGGTTAACTAAACATAAGTCTTAAGTTAAACAAGTTAATTGTGAAAAAGTTTTCTGACGAGAAAATACTTTTTATAAATTAAAGTCCTACTTCCAAGATCGTAACTATTACCATTGCTTATGAATTATATGAAATTATTTGAGTTTTCATATTTCTCACATTTGTTAAAGTTTATTTTTCAGCTGATTATTCAACACTACGCAAATCCCTGTAGGCGACCTGGTCTTACCTAAAAAAGAAGGTACTACATACGTGGGTTATACTTTAACCAGTGTGTTTCCATCTAATAAACGGTAATCTTAGTCTTATAAATTTAAAGCTTTCGAAACACATCAGCTCCCTCAGAGACAGAGGAGCTTCAGCCACTAGCCGCTTGGATAGCACCACCATCATCAGACCGTACCCCTACTTCATCTGACCCTACACCAGTTTCACCTCTCACTGAAGAGGAGTTTGAGGTTTCTAAGCCATCGGATACTAGGATCACCTCATCACACTCCACGGCTCCATCAAACTCCACCACATTGTTATCTCCTGATCACCCACTCACTCAAACAGCACCCACTCCTATGATTTCTCAGCCTTTGTACTATCATAGGACCACATGTATGGCCGTGCGTACCAAGCCTACCTTGTCACCAGACTTCTCAGCCAGATTGACAGAGGAGATAGCTCTATCACCATTATCTTTTCATAATAGATATAGATCCTCTTATGAGAGCCCTTCTTCATCAGCTTCATCAGCACCATCTTTGACCCTTCCTATTCCGAAGAGGTATCGGGGTACCTTTGAGCCTATTTTAGACATTGAGACCGAGGATGACGAGTCAAAGGCAGAGGGCGCCGGCTCAGGGAGTGAGGAGTCAGAGGACGAGGGTCCTAACTCAAAGGGAGAGGAGGTTGTACTTGAGGGGAAACAACAACAGGCAGCTCCGGTTGAGGTCACAATCACTGATAGGCCTTTTAGGTTAGGATACAGTACGGCTAGACGTCATTCCCTAGAGATCGTTGAGGAGATAGCACCTAGTACTTTTGAGATAGCTAAGGAGATAGCACCAGAGACTACCCCAACAGCCACTATAGCAGTAGATGAGGATGAGTTCTTAGAGGTAGGAGCGCAACTTGAGCTTCACGGTAGCATACTCCATGATCACACCCAGCGTTTAGACGCATTGCCACCTACACTTTTAGAGGGTCATGGTCAGGATATCATAAAGTTATTTAATAGGTCGAGGGCAGTTAGAGAGGAGATTCACTTTTAGTGTTTCAGGCTTGTGAGCTTGAATTGAGCTCTGGAGCATGCCACTATCACTTTTTATACCCTGTGGCGACTAGTGTTAGCCTTGGAGGCATGGGGGGATACATAGATGCCCAGCGAGCAGCAATGTGGTAGGCTAGATATGAGGACCATAGATTGATTCATGACTTGCTAGTGCAGAACGCCGCGATGCAGCACAAGCTTTAGGAGTTAAGAGACCGTGTTACTACTTTAGAGCAGTAGAGGAGTCGTAGAGTGCAGTAGGCCGTATGGGGTTGGTTAGGACTTTTGTACATAACTAAACTGAGCAGCTTCACTTAGTGTTAGACCTAAAACTGAATAGTTTCAGTTGGCATTAGATATGAACTGATTATTATCAGTGAGTAGTCGAATCTTATCAAAGTCGTAGTTATCATAGTAGTAGGATGGTTTTGTAAGAAACTTGGCAGTCAATGGATGGCAACATATTTTCTTATATGAGTGGATACATTTGGTACTTGTGAACATCGTTATCTACGCATATTTACGTCATGATTCATCACTCACCTCTGATAGGATTTGTAAGACTTCATGCGCACTTTTATTTCATTTTCTTCCTATGAGGAACTTGAAAGATATTCAAGTTGTCTTATCGGTACTCTGACTTTAGAAAAACAAATGGCTAGACTAAAACACTATAAAAGTTACAAGAGAGTTGAGATCACATTATGTAGTAAGTTGATACGAAACTCGACCTAATTACAAAGCAACACATCTAAACGAATATCCGTGCCCATTTCTAGTAAGTTGAAACCCAGATTTTCTCGAAAAACAGAGTAAAATCTACATTAAGATGTCAAGACACATTCTAATAAGCGAACCTTAGACGATCTTGAAAGAACAAATCACGAGTCTTAATGTGTGGGACACATACCTCCTGTAGAACTAGCCACACTGACTAGACTTCATGCGCACTTTTATTTCATTTTCTTCCTATGAGGAACTTGAAAGATATTCAAGTTGTCTTATCGCACCTCTACGCTGGAAAACAAATGGTTAGACAAAACACTATAAAGTCACAGGGAGACTTGATCATATTTATAGTAAGTCGATTCGAAACTCGACCTGTTACAAAGCAACGCGATTCTAAACGATATCATGCCCTTTCTAGTAAGTTGAAACCCAGATTTCTCAAAAACAAGTAAAATCTACTTGGAAGAGTCTAGATACATTCTGATAAGCGAACCTTAGATGATCTTGAAAGAAAAAAACATGAGTCGTAATGTGTGGGACACATACATCCTGTAGAACTAGCCACATTGACTAGAACAACAGAGGAAACTAGATGTTATCGAATACCATAGAACATTCTATTGAGACGTCATGGACTGGATCATATCCGGACACCCGACTCAAATATCACAATTTAAATGTAGGGAGAACTATCAAACTATGAAGACAGTAGAAAAACCTACCATGCCATTCGACCATGATCTATTTTCCTCATAAGGAGCGTAAGAGTCTTAATCTTTCCTAAATGAATCACTTTTGATTCATCTTTTCCGTATCAAAGTATCTATGTTATCGTTTTAAGGCTTATCAGGAAGTTTTCCCACGTTCAGCAAAAATCATCGCGCAACGCGTACCGACACGACAGTAAACTAGAACATATCTAAATACATTGGGTCGATGTAATTAAACTTATTTGATATAGTTATCTCTTAATTGTCTTTAACGTTCATTTAGAACGTAAATCTTCAGAGTATGATCAAAATTATCAGGAAGAGGATACTTTTGCGAAACGTAGGTCAAAACTAAGGTGTTAAAGGAAAACAATGATCGTGAAACGAACCTTGGACGAGTCTAAAGGGGCGCAACGCATTTAGGTAACATGAACTTTCTTATTTTGAAACTCGGGTTTTCGGTTAAACTTAAACTAGTCACGGAATCAAATCCTGACACAAGACGAAAGAGCATGGCATTCCTTCCCACCCCTTTTACTCGTCAGCCCTATAGGGGGAACATGGAATCTAAATTTTAGCAACCATGCAAGTCCTCTCTTTTATTTTATATATTACAAAACACACACACATCATGCATTTTTTCAAAATCAAAGAAAAACAAAAAGGTTTTATCTCTTCTTTCTCTTTGAAGTCGGACGAACACTACAAGGCAAGAACACCATCGTTTTTCAAGTTTTATCAAGATCAAAGGGTCAAGAAACATTCTAGGTTTGAATTCTAGTAATCTTGGGTAATCAAAAACAACATTCGGGTTGTTTTCTCGTGTCTAACCTCCATCTGAAACCCAATCTTGTAAGTTGTCTAAATCTTAAAATAGTTGTACTTCTATGGTTATTATGATGATATTAAGCTAGTTGTACAATGCGTTTGTTTTAAAAACGAAAACTAAAATTGAAACAAGGTTCTAAAAGGGTGCGTTTGGTTTTGACGTGAGCAAAAAGAAAGAAAAAGGGTTGGTCATCTTTATATCATGGTTGTTGTGGTAAGATATCTTGTGTTGTCTAGAGCTTAGTGGTGCTTATTTAGAAACCTAGCTTAAAAATAAGTTTGGTTAGGACTTATTTGAGTGTTGGGCTTGTTTTGGTTGTCTTGGCCCAACCGAGAGCTAAGAGTGAGGCCATGGGCTTGGCCCATGACCTATTCGGCTTATTGTGAAACTATAGTGCTTATTTTGTAGCTTATTTTGTTTATGGGCTTATTTTGAAGTGCTTATTGTGGTTTTGGGCTTTTTATGGGTTACAGCCCAACAAGGGAAAAGAATGGATGAGTAAGGGCTCGGCCCACTTATGTTTTAGTCAGCTTATTGTGAGCTTATTATAGCTTATTTACTTATCTTATTTTTGAATTAGAGCTTATTAGCTTATAGTACTTTCTATATTTGGTTTTGAAGCTTAATTTGTTGCAAATGGTCTTAATGGACCTAATAGATGAACTCGACCCGACTCGGCCCAATAAGGGTTGCGAGGTTTTGCTTATTTTGAAAACTAGCTTATTGGCGTGCTTATTTAGCCGCTTATTTGGAAACTTATTTAGTTTTGAACTTACCAAACTATTTCTAGCTTATTTCGAGACTTTTGAGCTTATCGGGCTCACGACCCAATAAGAACAATAAGCCTTAGCTTAGTAAGGTCTTATGAACCCCGACTTATATTATCGAATATTTTCCAACTTGTTTGAAGCTTATTGGGAGAACTAAAAATGGTTTTGATACAAATGGATCTATTTTGAGTATATTGTGAAGCTTTTGGGCTTATTGGGCTCGCGGCCCAATAAAGGGTAACAAGCTACAACTTATTTTTTGTAAACTATTACTTTTGACTTGAGATCTTTACGCTTTCTATAGCTTATTAACTTATTTTAGGGCTTAAATGCTTATTTTTGGGCTTCGGGGGTCGCGGCCTAATATGCCAAGATAAGCCGCGGCTTATCTTGAGCTTATTGAGGCTTATTCCCTTGAACTATATTTTAGCTTATCAGCAACTTATTTGGGCGAAACTAAAGAGAAACTATTATCTTGTTAAGTATTTGGTAAACTATTTTGGCATATGTAAAACTTAAATACATTAGTGGACTTGTTGGGCCGAAAAGCCCAATAAGATAAATAAACTATGTTTGTCGTATTATCGGACTAGTCGAAAAACTTATAAAGGGGCATAAGGCCCAATGACCAAATGAACAAGAAATTTAACTACAATAACGATGGACATCTAGCGGACATCATACTCGGGTAAACTAAAACGTTTTGGATAATCTTTGAAATGTGGGTTTTGACAGATCGTCATGAAAAGCTAAACTTGGTATTTTGTTGGGGAAATTGTCGAATTTGGAGAGTGATTAAAATTATGGTTTGAAAACCTTGGGAAAACTTTCAAAAACAAACGTGTCATGCCGAAATTTTATAAAATGTGTCACACTTAGAAAATATCTTGGAAAAACCTATTTTCTTAATTGATCCGACAAAAAGACGAAATTTGATTTTTATTAAACGTTAAGTTTCAAGGTTGAAACCATTGGGTTCAAACAAATTAATTAGGCGAGAGTTTAAACATACCCTTTTTAGGCCCGATAAGAAGACGAATTAATAAAATATTATTATAAGATATCAATTATACTATGACATTGTGGGATTGTTTATTCTTTATCATTTCGATCTTTAGATTCTTAACCACTTCTCGTAGGATTCATCATTGATCTTCTGAGCGTTCTATCTCATCTTAGCTCATTAGCTCTATTCTAGGACTCTATGTGTTAGTATCGTACTTAGCCCAAGTGAATCGAGTCATCTTACCTAGTTACCACACACAACCATGATACCAAACTTTTCATAACAAGAATAGAAACTTTTTAAACGATACTTTGATGCAAACGATTATACAAATAAGACAATTTTGTGCAACATATTACTATGGTAAACTTATTATTAGGTCGTGGCTGGGTACCGTTGTGCTTTGTATAGAGGTTATCTTGTTCAGATACTATCATCTTTTAAGGTGAGTTCTCGTAGCCCCATTTTTTTAACTCTTTTCCATTGGGAGAAAATGATACTCAAATCTGTTTTGAACTTGTTTTCATTACTGTGTGAAACTTTTTATCTTTTTGGACAATGCTATGTGCATTTGACTGCTATGTGAATGACATGAGATTTGGTTAAACTTCCTTAGTGGATCTTATCTGGTGATCTTGTGAACTTGTGGATCTTCAGCCCTATGTATAGCTCCAGCTGGTAGGCTTTAGGTGTGAGTAAACTAAGTGCTTGGATCTATGATAGCAAGGAGTTGCTATGTTGGTATCTATGTATGTTGTGAATCTATAGATCTATGATAGCAAGGAGTTGCTATGTTGGTATCTAATCTATTTCATGTATTCACAGTCATATTGCACATTTGTCCACTTTTGAAACTATGGCACAGCAACTGGGTTGTTATCAAACCTACGAGCTCATCAACTTTATGTTGACCTTTTTGAGTATCATTTTTAGGTGTGTTTTTAACCAAGGTAAATCAATAGTAATGGGAACTAATGACGTACACTCATAGGGTGTTTATCTAGAGACTTGTGCCTTTTGGATTTAAAATGTAAACTGGTGAATTATTGTAAATCTGAATATTTGTAAACCTTGTATCGTATGATCTTGTATCTTGAGCTATATAAATCATTATGTTGCATTCCCGTGTTCCCGCTTTAGCGGTATGTGCACTTAGGGTAGGAGATGATGAGGTGATTTTTGACATGGACTAATCAATGAAAAAACCATCTTCCGAAGACGACGAATGTTATAGTATAGATGAGTTGGATGAAACTATTCATAAAGAGACCAAGGAATTATTAGAAAGAGATTAATCATAATCATTTTTACTTAAGAATATAGAAAAAAGAGTAAACCAATTGGACCCAGATAACTGTAGCTCGGAACCTGACAAAATTATTACTAAACCTGTAATACGGCGTATCGATTCTTTAGTATGGCGTATCCAGGGGAACAACAGAACAATGGTCCAGTTAAGATTATGAGTGGCATCTTTATTCAGCAAGTGCTAATGAGATTGACGAGAAAAAACCTGAGCTGAAAAGTTTACAATATCATTTGGAATACGCATTTTTAAATGGTGATGAATCCTTTCCTGTAATCATCTCGTCTAAACTTTCAGCAAAGGAAAAGAAACTACTTTTCAGGTATTGGAGAATCATAAAGGAGCAATGGCTTGGAAGATTTCGGACATTAAAGGAATAATCCCCTCATTCTGTACACATAAAATCCTGATGGAGGATGACTATAAACTGGTTATTCAACCTCAAAGATGTTTAAACCCTAAGGTTCAAGATGTAGTGAAGAAAAAAATCATGAAGTTACTTAACTCTGGGTTGACTTATCCCATCTCCAACGGTTCATGGGTCAGCCCGATTCATGTTGTTCCAAAAAAATAGGGGATGACCGTGGTATTGAATGATAATAATGAACTAATTCCTTCGCGCATGGTCACAGGATGGAGAGTTTGCATCGACTATCACAAACTGAATGATGCCACTCGAAAATATCCCTTTCCCCTACCATTCATTGACCAAATGATTGAACGATTATCTGGTAATGACTATTATTGCTTTTTAATGGTTTTTCAGGATTTTTCCAGATTCCAATTGCACTTGAGGATCAAGAAAAGACAACATTTACCTGTCTATACAGAACATTCGCTTTCAGAAGAATGCCCTTTGGTTTATGCAACGCCCCTGCAACTTTCCAACAATGCATGACAACAATTTTCCATGACATGGTGGAAGACGTTTTGGAAGTATTTATGGATGACTTTTCGGTATCCGAGAACTCTTTTGATAGCTGTCTTGTTAACTTAGATAAAATGCTTGCTAGATGCAAAGAAACTAATCTTGTTCTCAATTGGGAAAAATGTCACTTTATGGTAAGGGAAGGGATTGTTTTGGGACACAAAATTTCCAGATTGCAAAAAGGAGTCAGGAGTTTTCCAGATTGCAAAATTTCCAGATTCCAAAATTGATGTAATCGCTAAATTGTCCTATCCAACAAACGTGAAAGGAGTCAGGAGTTTTCTAGGGCATGCGGGATTTTATCGAAGACGAACAGTTTGATTATTCTGATGATTGCAAAAAGGCATTTAATATTTTAATGAAAAAACTGACTACTACGCCCATTATCATATCTCCCGACTGGAACATCCCTTTTGAGTCAGTGTGTGATGCTAGTGATTTCGCCGTTGGGGCTGTTTTAGGACAAAGAATAGATGGGAAGTTCAAACCTATTTATTATGCTAGCAAAACACTAAATAATGCCCAAGAATATTATACCACTACTGAAAAGGAGATT
>BQNB010070204.1:0-16517 GCA_026074375.1 Tanacetum coccineum
GATTCTTTGCATAATCAGGCTATATTTGATGCTATTCAGCTAATGGGGTATGAGGGAGACCTAACTGTTTTAACTTTTAACAAAGCCCTGTTTTCACCCCAATGGATATTTCTTATTATACTATGAATCATTGCATTAGTTCTAAAAGTACTTCTTGGGATCAAATTCCCACTAATATTACCACATCAGTGATTTGCTTAGCCACTAATCAGAAATATATTTTTTCTAAACTAATTTTTGATGGTATGATGAAGCATTTGGATGCCAAGAAGAAGTTTGTCATGTACCCAAGGTTTATTTCAGTATTTTTGAATAACCAACTTAAGAATGTGCCTGTCCCCTTAGACCACTTTCCTATTAATTCTTTGACTCCTAAGGTTTTCTCTTTTATGGTTAAAAAGAGTGAAAATTTTTCTAGGAATGTGACCCCTTTATTTCCTTCAATGTTGGCTCAACCAACAGAGGATGAAGGTGCAGTTTTAAAAAGACCATCTGAAACCCAACCAACACCCTCTCCTCCTTACCTAAGTGCAGACCAACATGAGACACAGCCTGACCTATCTCCCAGACCTTCACCTACTATTCCTATTCCTGATTCCCTTCCAGAGGGTTCTGATGGGAATCATGGAGGTCAGTCATCCAGTGATAGATCCCTATCAGGAAATAAGGATGGCTTGACACTCTAGAGTGTATATGATCTTTGTGTGTCTTTATGTAAACAGGTCATAAATCAAGCCAAAAAAAATTAAACACTTGAAGGCACAGATCAAGACGCTTAAGAAGAAAGCCAAACCTGTTATCACACATCAAAAAGCTTGGATAAAGAGTGTATCCATGAAGCAAAGATTGGCAGGAAAGAAATCATTGAAGAGAAAGTAGATGCAAAAGGAGTCTGTATCCAAACATGGGAGGAAACTGGCCAAATCTGAACCTACAGTGCATAAAGATCCAGCTTTTGATGATCTTGATGATGTGGATGTTAATGATGCAATGGATTATATAGAGACAGATGCTTACATGCAAAAGGGAGTTAGTACTAAAGATCAAGTTAGTATCATCAAGCTAGATAAAGGTACTGACAAGCCAAAAGTTAGTACTGACAAGCCTAAAGTTAGTACCGATAAGCCAAAAGAAGTAGAAGTTAGTACCGACAAGCTTGATGAAGGTACTGCTGAGCCAAAAGATGGGACTTCAGATAAGTACGACTCCGACAACTGTTGTTAGAGATGATGAGACCATTGCTGTAGTTTTTGTGTATCTATTAGCCAAACAAGGCTAAACAAAAAGTTTGAGATCGAAAGATCTGAAGATTCAGATAGACCAAGGCTACATCAAAAAGCTCAGTACTTACATTTGCCTTTTCCTAAAATTGATCTAAATACAAAGGCAAGAAAGTACTTGAGTTGGTGAAGAAGGTTTTTTCTGAGTCAGATGTTGAGTCAAAGGAGTTGATGAAGCAGAAAGAAAGTTTTGATCACTTGCTAAGGATAAGAAATAGCCAGAAAGGGCCAAGATGGATTGGGAAGCAGACAGTATACTAGGAGATGAAAGTTTAGCTGAGGAAAGACAGCTACAAAGGCTGCTCTTATACAAGATTTTGATGATATTCAGGCTAGAATTAAAGCTGATAGACTTCTAGCTGCAAGGCTTCAAGAGGAAGAGAGAGAAACGTTTACAGTTAAAGAGAGAGCCAAATTTCTTTATGATACTATTGTTGCTCAACATGGAAGGTTCTTGCTCAACAAAGAGCTGCTCAATCAGAAGCAGACCACCAACAAGAACTCAGCTAAGAAACCAAATGATGACCTATCTAAAGCATGTAGGAGGAAAGAAGCATGCTGATTTGAAGAACAAGAACTTTGAAGAAATACAAGTTCTTTATAAAAAGGTTAAAAGGTCTGATAAAAACTTTATTGCTATTGGTTCTGCTAATTGAGAGACAGATTAAGGATGAATGAAGAATCTAAAGACCCTAAAAAGAAGAGGGTTGTCAATGAAACTCAAGGAAGAAAGACCCAGCAAAGTAACCTGCTGAAACAATGAAGTGACGGAGCAGGGTACAAGAGGAAAAGAAAGAGTGGTCAATGCGAAAGGTGATTGCTAGGAAAAAGGCCAAGACACCGCCAATGATGATAGTGATGATGAACATAGGAAAAAGTCTAAAGGTATTGTTACATTTGATAGTACATTAGATAGATTGAGAATTATGGAGACATATCTTTTTTTCTACTTACACAAGGTTTCATCACCAGATGGGGATGACCTTGTTGTCTACAGAGCTAATGGGAACTTCAGGTACTACATATTTTTGATAGGCAGGATTTGTTTCATTTATATGATTTGGTGATGAAGCAGTACTCAGAAATCACACCAGAAGGTATTGAGTTGATTCTTTGGGGAGACTTGAAGATTATAATGGAATCCTCAACAGAAGAAAATGATCAATGGTGATTTTTTGAACAATCAACAAGATTGGAGATTTATTAGATGGAGACGTATAAAGCTTGTGGAGTTTGCAATACAAAGCTTAAGGATGGACAGTCATTCTACATGCTAGTTGAAAGAAGGTATCCTCTATCCAAGGAATTGTTGCAAAGAATCTGAGTTGGGATTGGAGGTTGAAGAGGAAAGTACTATTGCACTACATTTGGTAAGATTCATTAAGCAACAGCTTAATGAAGAGTATGCTGTGAATGGAAGTGAGGAGGTTTGGGTGTTGGCCAACACCACCACAACAAATGGTTTTCAATTCAACATGTCTAACAGACATCAAGAATTGACTAGTCCAGAAGCAAACAACTTCTGGTAAAGACTTCTCAAATCCGTTTATGGTTGACAATTTACCAAAAATTGTATGGTTCTCAACTCACCTTGCTTCATAGTGAAGAGTTGGCTAGTCCAGGATCAAACAGTTCCTGGTAAAGACTAATCAAATCTGTTGATAGCTGATAGTTTGCTAAAAACTATATGGTTATTAATGCACCATGTATGGCACTTGAAGCATTCACTATCTAAAATCAAACGCTTTTGTTAAAGATACAATAAAACCGTTATATTTATATTTACTCCGAAACTAATAAGTTATCATTCACCTTGTGTTACAATGAAGAAATGGCTATCCCAGAGCAAATGCTACCTGGTAACGAAATCAAATCCGTTAATGGCTGTAGTTTACCAGAACTACAAAGCCAACTTTAGTTGGATGTTGCAGTGTTGCTGTTGTGTTGTTGAGAAGATATGTTGCAGACAAAAATGGATAGCTGAAGATGTCAAAATTATCAAAGATCATATCAAGATTTGATAGAGTGTTTGGATACATCATCCTGGTCTACAAGATATTTATACTAAAGAAACATGAAGTTAAACAAGTTCGACAATCATGTTTAAGGGAGGATTGTTGGGAATTATGCTTTTATGACTTAGTACCGTTAGTTATATTAGTTAGTATCGCTAGTTGTAATTTGTACTAACAGTACAAAAGGTTAGTACTGATCAGATAGTTAGTACCGTTAGTATAAAATGGTTAGTACCGTTTATGAGATATGCATGAGATATCTTAAGAAAGGATATGCATGATCTCTATATGCATTTTTGTAAAGCCCATTAGGGTTTCCTTAGTCTATAAAAGGAACCTAGGCATAGTTAGTAGATATAGTTCTACACAGATCGATTATCAATCATAGTATTTGTAATCTGTAACCTAAGCAGATTCAAGTGATAATATAAAGTTTTTTTTGTGATTCTTTATATTGTTCTTCTTAGCATTATTAATTAGTTTCCGCATAATAAATAGTGTTCAAATCAGTGTTTCATTATTGTTGCTTTAGAATTATCTAAGGGAACAAACCCTTTACAAGCTGAAGGTTAAGATCTATTCAGTAAACGATCCAACAGATCCGTCTATGGTCATCAAATTTGAATATATTCCTTTTATCATTTTGTACTTGTCTAAAGTCTAACAAACAAGTAACTAACCTTTAGAACATCATAATTTTTATAATAGAATATTCACAATATCTATTGAGGTAAATAACCTTAATTATATTATTTTCAAAAAGGACATGCAAATGTGCATTCTTAGAACGCTTTGATGTAGCATACTCCATATTGTCACACTTAAGTATACTCCTAAGATCTAGAAGACTCAATTATGTTTTAACTCATAAAATCTTGCTTGCTCATAAAATCTGATGTCTATAGTCTTCGACCTGGAATGTTGAGCATTGTGCAGCTTTAAGGCAATAGCGCTTTTGTTATCACATACATTGGAATTTTATATGACATCCAAGGGCCATAGTCCCCGGTAAGCTTGATCTCATCCAAAGATTTGAGCGCAACATCCAGAACATAGCAAAATATTCAACTTCGTACTGGATATCGCAGACACTTTTCTGCCTTTTGATGACCAACTAACAAAGTCTATCTCCAAGAACTGCATACACAGATTTACTAACGGCGTGTATCTTGACACGAGCATGATCCCATCGCAAATGAATGTTAGTGCAATTGAAGAATCCTTCGATACCCTTAGTCCCCGATTGAACGTTCCCTTTTAAGACACGCGAAAGATCCTTTTGACCGCATGTAAGTGCTTTTCGGCAAGCCTAGCCTGATACCGGGCACACATGCATGTAGCAATTTGTAGGTCAGGTCTAATGGCTTTCCCTTCTTTATCCTCATCTAGCAATTTGTGAGATAAAGGAGGGTGCCAATCATGCCATAATAGTGTGATGGAACAACTGCTTTCCCTTCTTTATCCTCATCAATTTGGATCTTTCCCACCATTGGAGTTCCACGGTCATACACCAGAGTCAAAAACCGGTATTCTTTAAAGATTCAAGGGAATATTTTTGACTGGATAAATAAAGATGCCTTTGGATTTTGAAAAATTTTGTAAGATCCTAAGAAAAATGAGATTTGCCCATCAATGACATCTAAATTTTGAACATAACGCAATATTTTAGACAAATAGGTCATAAAGTTCAGGTGTAGATGCATCAAAGATAATATCATCGACATATACTTATACCAGAATTAATTCTTTTCCTTCCTTACAGATGAACAGAGTAGGATCCACTAAGCCTTTGGAGAAGTCTTGGGATATCAGGAACGAAGACAACAATCTAACCACGTGCGTGGAGCTAGTTATCAACCCAAAAGATCTTTCTTTAAGCTTGTACACGTGATTAGGGTTATCTAATCGCACAAAATGGTCCGGCTGACTACATAAACCTCTTCCGCAGTAAATTTACCATGTGTGCCAGAAACGCAGTCTTGAAACATCCAATTATGGTAGACGACCTGTTCGATTTGAGCGGCAAATTCCCGAGACAAATCCTTATAGCCTTAATCTTTGCAACCGGAGCAAAAAGACTCTTCAAAATCAATTTCCT
Source organism: Tanacetum coccineum (assembly GCA_026074375.1). Lineage (NCBI taxonomy): Eukaryota > Viridiplantae > Streptophyta > Magnoliopsida > Asterales > Asteraceae > Tanacetum > Tanacetum coccineum. The sequence continues at coordinate 5,394 of BQNB010070204.1, forward strand.
CTTCTTGACGTAACCCCACGAGCCACTAATCGAAGCCTTGTTCTTAGAATACCTCCCAAGTTCGTCTAGCGTTCCCTTTTAGAATCCACTTCAAAGTAATAACGCATAACTTTGTCTGGTCGGGATATGAGCTGCCTTATACTTTACGGCCGTATTCGAACTCATTGGGCTCAGTCTTGCAAAGTGCTTCGATCCAACAGATATGGAGGCAAAGCACTTATATGTCTTAGGTTCAACAGCAGTAAGGAAAGCATTGTAGTAACAGAAAAGAGCTTGCTCATGTAATTGTAGCCTTGTGGAAACTGGTCTATCGAGTTCACCAATTATTATATTTTCAAGTGGGTGATCCTTAGTACATTTAGCTATCGTGTTCAGAAATTTGTTGATCGAGGGATGCACAAGGTATGAATATACCCTAATGATGAATGATTGATCCAGAGAATGAACTTCTAAATAGGGATACTAAAGTTCGAATCATTACCCATATGTGCAACTTCAAATATCATTATTGTCTTCTTCACCTTTGGTTAGAATGACATAGTGTTAAGTTTTGGGTGTTGTTTGAGAGTTACTAGGTGATGGTGCATCTTGGTCAACATTTGTTGAGGAAGGTGAACCGGTTGATACAGCGGGAACTGGAGCAACTACTTCAGCAATTGGAACAATGACTTCAGGGGCTGGGTGATCAACAGTAAGTAGAGGAGTGAGTAATTCATCAAACAGCGGTTGAAACAAAATATCCCAATCCGTTCTTAAAGGTGGTACAAATGGTGTTGAAGGAGGAGGGTTTGGCACGAGTCTTAGAACAGATTTTTGCAGAGTTGTTTTCATAAGTGTGCGGGTCCTGAACTGCTGTGGTACAGAAGCCACGTGCAGTCAGCTCACATGTCTACTTAATGTTTTAATGAATCGTCTGTACAATCGTTGTAAATTCGAAATGCTTTCTTTGTAGGTGCATAGCCAATGAAAATACCAATATCCCCTTACGGATTGTAACCTACCAAAATTCTCACTATCATTTGTTGGATAGCAAAGTGCACCAAATACATGGAAGAATGATAAGTCGGGAGGTTTGTCATGTAAAAGCTCATATGGTGTTTTGCCGTGACGAAGACGTATGATGGAACGATTTTGGGTGTAACATGCGGTAGCAACAGCTTCTGCCCATAAGAATAACGGAGCTTTTGCATAAATCAACATTGTGCGGGCAGCACTTAATTAGCATACGCTTCCGTCTTTCAACGACACCATTTTGTTGTGGAGAGCGAGCAACAATGTTTCATGAGAAATTCACCTTTTCTCATAATATTCACGCAAGGTTTGATTAACAAATTTAGTTCCATTATCTGTTCTGATTCTTCGGACAGGTACTTTAAGCCGTACTTGGATCATCTTGAGAAACTTGATTATGAAATCTAAGCTTTCATCTTTTAACCTTAAGAACTTAACCCATGTGAATCATGAGTAATCATCGACAATGATGAGGATGTACTTCTTTCCATTAACACTTGCGACATGCATTGGTCCACAAAGATCCATGTGCAAAAGATATAGTTTCGCTTGTTTGGAGTCTTCGAATTAAGTTGTGTGGATTTCTTCTTGCTTTTACCCATGCACAACAAAACACAGATGGGTAGCCTTTCAATTTAAGCTTAGGAGACCTCGAACAAGACCGTACTAGGCAAATGTTTTGATTGCATACCAAAGTTTGATGAGACTACGTCGGTGCCATAGCCAGGACATATCTTTGAGGCCTTTGACAAGAGACATAAGAGAGGACACCAATCATATCTCTAAGAGACTGAGTATACAGATTGTTGCCTCGAGATCCAGTCAATAGATTAACACCTCTAAATTACGAATGAAGCAGATGTGTTGGCGAAAAGCAACTTCAAGGTTCGAATCACAAAATTACCCAACGGAGAATAAGTTATGTCCAAGTCCTTCCACATAGTAAACCCTTGATATCGTAACATTCCTAATCTGATTATCGCCATAACCTAATATCTTTGCTACGTGATCATTTCCGAATTTAACTATACCTAAAAACTTATTAACGAAATTGGTGAGCTGAGAGCGATCTTTGGTTATATGCTGTAGCAGCCAGGATCTAAATACCAAAGAGACAATTTGGATCACTTGCATTCATCAAGAGAGGAAGATGGAACATCAGAAACTATGGATCCCCAAGATGACTGGGTTCCTTTTTGTTAGCAGATACAGATTTAAGAACCTTAGATTTGCTAATAGGAACATTAGTTTTAGATTTCCTAGGTTTCCTTGAGTAAACCAATGTTACAACAGGCTTAGGTGTTTCATTTTCTAAAGCAGTTGGTTTCCTAAGGGATACTTCAGTCAGTGGCGGATCCAAAAATTTAGAATAGGGTATGCACGATTTTTTTTGAGCTCTTAACAAATTCAATTTTCGGGTTGCGTATTTCGGGTCGGATTTTTTGTATTTGATTTGGCGTGATTGTTATGTTTTCCGGATCTTAGTTATAATTAAAAAGTCAAGTTTGGGTTACAAGAGACTGAATCGAGTAGCCAGACTTGTATATTTTAGTTAAATTGAGTAGTCGGACTTGGGTATTTTAGTTGAGAAATGATATATCCTCCTACAAGTTGTTCCTACTAATATTCTACTCACAGGATCACTAATAAGATGTTAATTTTTTAACTTTTAATCACTATGATAATTTATCTACAACTTCAAATATGAGATACTACCCATGGGTAATGGGTATAGGTATCTCAAACCCATCACCCACCCACGTGGATTTTTTCTCACCCACCACCCACCCATCACCCACTAGTGGGTATAACTTTTTACCCATGCCCATGCCCGCGGGTACCTATCACCCATGGGTAAACCCGTGGGTTAGTGAAAATGCAAAAAAATTAACAAAAAATGATATAGAAACTAACTACGAAACTACGTTACAAGACACCATATCATATTTTTCAAATACCAAGTTCACAAAATACTTAAAACACGTGTCTGAAACTAGCAAATTAAATGTCATTACGCCAAATCACATCTCTCAACTTAAATGTATCATGTATATATATATATATATATATATATATATATAAAATATATATATATATAAATTATATATATATTATATAATATATATCTTTTAAGAGTTGGGTAATTATCAAATATATACCAACAACTTCACAAATATTTAAGTAGTGTCATAAATTTTACTCCAACACAAATGAGTTACGGTACACACAAGGTTATTTAGGCGGGTACACCCGTGGGTATTTAGATGGGTATACCCATGATGAGTATACATTACCCGTCACCCACTGATGGGTATAATTTTTCACCCATGACCCACCCATGGGTGAAAATTGATGGGATTACCCACCCATTTACATGCGACGGTACTCGCGGGTTATGGGTTTTTTCTCGCCCATTGCCATCCCTATGAGATACTAAATTTAAGCTAAGTGATCAGGTACTAAAAAGATGTTCACACTTCAGTTTCACATCTAAATAATAAAGAGTGTCATAAAACATAAAAAAAAGATATTAGAATATTAGGATTGATGTCATAGGTTTGTTAAATCTAGCTTGAAAAATAAAGATTGTATTGCTCAACCTAAAGGAACTGCTCATGTGTAGCATTCCAAGCTTAATGCGAATTCTAAACTTAAATGTGTTAAGTTTAATGGTTGCATGCTTTTTATGTAAACATGATTTGTGTGTTCTTGATTTTATCAATAATGTGAATGCTCATAAAAAATCTAAATCTATTAACAAAAGTTCAAACAGAAAAGATTTGGAAACCAACCAGACAGGTGTTTATCAAATATGATACATCTAGAGACCTACTAGTCGACACCTTCACTATATAGGAAAAGGGGCGTGTCCACTTGAAACTAGGATTACCACAACTACTGAAGTCAGGGGCGGATCTACCTTTAAGGCAGGGTATGCACGTGCATACCCTGTCCAAAACTTTGTTAGTGTGAAAAAATGTGATTTTTTTCAAAAGTGACTACATAAAAACAACTGAAGAAATTATAAGTGCATACCCTCTAAATAAGGAAAAACGAGTGCATACACTTAAAACAAGAAGAAATAGAACATAAAATAAATGAAAGAAAAGAAGAAGAAACGCCGGTGGTGGTTTAGTGTCATTCTTGAAGAAGAAGAAGAAGGCAATAGGCTTTTAAATCTAGGTTAAATGGTCAAAGGCTCAAAGTTATTGTTTTTTCAACTAGGCCCTAATGTTAGTAATATTGAAAGTTACTAGGTTTGCTCTTGTAGAAGATGTCATAGGTTTGTTAGAAACTAGGATTGATGTAGAGGTTGTTTTTATGATTGTGTTTCCTAAGGATGTGACGGGCTCAGTGAATCTAACTCTTTTATCCTTGGTTCTTTGGGGTCACAGAAACAGCTACAAAATTTTTTCCATCAGTAATTGTTGACACTCGGGCAGGTTTTACTGATGTTGTGAAGCAACTCCTAATTAGTTTAGCATACCTACAGACAGATTCTAAGAAATGATCTAGTGGATATTTTAATTTAACATGTTCAACTAAATCCCTAAGAACTGTAGCTTCTTCTTGAGTGCGCTTAATATAGGCAGAGTAGCTGTCTTTTTATCAATAATTTAGGGGGTTATTGGTTCCACATCAAACTAAGCATCCTCTGGGATCAATAGTGTGGATTTCGTAACAGCAGTATCATTAGAGAAATTCCTTTAAGTATTCCTTAAGTCATCCCTTGAGAGTTGTAATTTCCCCAAAACTTTTTCTTAAAGACTAGCATTTAAATCAGAGATTTCCACAGACTTTAGATTGACTTGATTAATTAAATCATCACATTGTTCTTTTGATCGAATACGTGCTGGTTTTAATAAGAGTCAAAAATTGACTTATAAAGTCTGTAGTTTAAAATGCTCATTTTTAGCAATAAGCTTTGACACCCTATATCCAATTCAATTTAATTAGTTTTCCAATCTCAACAACTCTAAGAAGGAAAAAAGGGGAGGGGGGGGGAAAAAGTCCTTTTTTAACCTTATCCTCATTCATTTTTCACTTAGAGATTTAATTCTCATCTTTTAACTTCTTAAATGAACCGTGTCTTTCTCTGGGACTGGAGCTTTTTAATTTTATTATTTCAAACAATTGATCAATGTTATTAATGCATAGAACCAAACTTGAGTTTTAGCAATAACAAAACATGAGTGTCACAATGTTTAATACATAAAATCATAGGAGCCCTGCTACATTTTGGGTCCAAATTATTATTTTTTCCTAACTACTAATCCATGTGTGTTAGGAATAAATCTTCATAAGAGTTAATACTGCCAAGGTATAACTAACAGTACTAATGGAGTTAGTACTGCTAGTACAAACTTAGTACTGCTGGTGTTAGTTAATACTGCTAGGAGAAAGAGTTAATACTGCTGATGGTCAAAGCTACTAACTTGGAGATAAGTATGCATGGAGATTATTATGGGATGCTAGTAACTGATCCTAACAGATAGGTAGTTATCTTTGTAAAGGACTCCTTGTGTTCTATAAAAGGAGATCCTAGGTTTAGGATATATATATATATACTTAGATGAATACTTTTAGAAAAAGTGTGTTAGCTTCAAGGTTGTAACCCCAGTACTACAAGAGTACTCGTATTATTATTCTAATAATATTGAAGCAGATTGTTATTACTTCATTGTTCATTGTTTGTTTGGTTATTACTGTTCCATTGATAAATACCTCTAGAGTATCAAAGTGTAGAATCCGCATATACTTTGGTATACATACAAAGTCTCAACCATTGTTATTTTGGATTCATCCAAGGTAACAAACACTTTACTACGTAAATAATCGATCAAGGCGTGGGATCAACACAACTGCTGAGCTTTCTTCAGATAGAAAGGATTTTGAAAACCTAGAGCTTGTTTAGTGGTATGATCATAGAAAAACTGAGGTTTTGTCAACATGTGAACAGTTTGTGCAGATTGATCTCTTTTAAAAACAATATTATCTAGTTGTTTGATCTTCTTTTCTAACGCAATCTCTCTATCGATGTTTGATCCGGCTCCAGACTACACCTTAAAATACATATAATATAATAAAATATCAAATATACAGTAAGGATAGTCTGAAAGCAGAGTCAATGATACGAGTTTTTGTTTAAGACGATCAATCTCTACAGACTGTGAACTTGAGTCTGAAACGGTATCATTACTCTTTAAATCAACATTTTGTCCTTCTTTCAAAATGTTAACTTGTTCTTTATATCTTTCAAGCTCAGCAGTTAAAGTATCATTGACACTTTTAATTTGTCCAGATTTTATCTTTAACAATTAAACTACCAGGGTTTTTTAATTGTTCAATCACAGATACTATCTATGTGTATCCTTTAAGTGAAGAAGAGTTTAGAATTTTGAACAGCTGCCTGTGTAATTCAATCATATCCTGTAGTAATAAGGAATGAATATTTGCTATCACTGTTTTATTTTCAGTCACTGATGATTCACAATATTTGAACTATTCAGAAGACTAATCGCCTGCACAGCGATTAAGCATAATTATTATTCATATTATCATGATTGTGTACCTCAGCAAGAGCATCTGAACCATAATGAGATAAATTCACCATGAGAGCAACTTTGGCAGTTTGAGTTCATCACAATCAGAGTCATATGCATCCAAAACATCATCTTAATAAGCAGCATTGTGAGTAATGACAGTCTGTGTGGTTTGACCTTCTGAAATTCCTGGATCTGCCAAAAATTTAAGTTCCTCCTCATGTAGAATTTGACCACTTGATTAAGCTTGTACCAATAACACTTTATCCTTAAACCACGAATCATCCTGTTTCCTCTTAGGTTTAGTGCACTGTTTGGACATATGGCCTTCCCCTTTGTAGTTGTAACAGATAACAGTCCTTTGTTTCCCAGAATTGCTTCCACTTGCTCATGGAGTGTATGTCCTTATAGTACCCGAAGCTAAAGACATTTGTCTCCTTTAAATTGGTTGTAATGTCACTCTTCCATTATTAATGGTAGCTTGTTGCCTAGGGTTTGACGAATTCCTCAGCTGATTATTGGTAGTAGGGTAGCCGGAAGTGACAACCGCAATCAAGAAACACATCATGTTATTGATGGCATCAATGGGATCATCGCCTTTCTGGAACACTGGAACAATTAGACATGAGTCTGGTTGGGAAAATTCAGATTGTTGGTTAACTATGGAAGCACATTCTAATTGAGGGATGGATCATGATGGAGAATAAACGTTGTGGTGAATTGATGGTTGATAATCGTTGGATGGATAAGTGATTGAAAGAGGTGTTGATGATTGATGAGTTGAGTATTGTTAAGACTGATAAGGTGATCCATACTGTGGAGACTAATATGGTGAAACTTGTGGTTGAAATTGAGTGTTTTGGTATGAGTTTTGATGAATTTGATAAGGAGACTGAGTCATTTGATGGGTTGCAACCAATGCAGGCGGATCTGAGTTGCGTTCATGCATTAAACGAACCTCATTTGCATGAAATTCTTGTTGTCCCAAATAAGCATGAAGCTGATCAATGTTAGTTGTGTGCAAATCCTAAACCAGTTTGACATCTGTCACAAATTTGCTCCATTCAGGAGGAAGAGTATTCAAAACTTGGTGTTTACTTGAAATTGTTCCAGTTTCATATTGTAGATGTTTATGTCATTGAGTAGCAGTGAAAATCTCATGTAAAAATCACGTAGTGTTTCCCCTTCTTATAAGCAAACTTATCGAATTCATCAATAAGCTTACACTCTCTTTCCTATTTCATCAATGAAGTTCCTTGCATGAGAAGTTGAATTCTTTCCCATAGTTCCTTGGCGACTTTATGATTGCTAACCAATGCATAGACATCAGGTGGTAGTCCTTGGAGAATGATATTTGTTGCTTTGATATCACAATCAGCTTGAATTGCTTCCGTAGCAGATAACTCAGAATATTTCTTTGGTCTTGTCACTTCATTTTCCTCAATTGAAGGCCAAATGAGTGGACCATTTTCAACGAATTCAAGAATCATTCTTCCATGTTGTCTATTCATCATGTATAGCTCCATTATGATTTTCCAAGAATCGTACATATCCTTTTCCAACATAGGTGGACAATTGTCAGCACCCAAAAGAATCGCTTTATCAGCAAGAGTCGTCATTGTAAAATATGTATGTTAAAAGATTACTTATTTGATCGGACGGTGGTAGAAAGAAATTGTGTTTAAATAAGTTGTCTTTTAAGTGATTTTTAAGTCTTGAAACTACACGGGATTTTACAATTCTTGACAAAACCGAGAAAGACACGTAAATGTTTCATGGGATTTTACAAGTAAAAGAAATAAATCGTATAATTTTAGAATTTTGAGTTGTTCGTCTTGAGTTGTTCGACTCAGGTTGTTCGACTTGAGTTGTTCAACTTAGGTTGTTCGACTTGAGTTGTTCGACTCAGGTTGTTCGACTTGGGTTGTTCGACTCCGGTTGTTCGACTTGAGTTGTTCGACTCAGGTTGTTCGACTTGGGTTGTTCGACTCAGGTTGTTCGACTTGGGTTGTTCGACTCAAGTTGTTCGACTTGGGTTGTTCGACTTAGGTTGTTCGACTTGGGTTGTTCGACTCAGGTTGTTCGACTTGAGGTGTTCCACTCAGGTTGTTCGACTTGGGTTGTTCAACTCAGGTTGTTCGACTTTAGTTGTTCGATTCAGGTTGTTCGACTTCAATAGTGACAAAACTCAAAATCTCAAAAACACAAAAAGACACTTTTTTGATTGGTTTTTTGCAAAAAATATTGTACAACTAGTGTTACTAACCCTATTAGAACAAGAAAAATAGAAACTTTAAGGTTTTTAAGCCGAAAAATTTAAAATCAAGATTTTGTTCTTTGTAAAGATTTTGAACACAAAAGATGACCAAAAATGAAATGTTATTTGATTTAAAGCTTGTACACCTATATCCTAAAGATACTAGATCAAATTTACCAAGGTAAATGATCTTTTAGTGTACCCAAATAGCTTCGAATCAACAAGAAAAAAATAAAAGGAAGGACGATTTTTGCAATATGACACGAACCAAAAAAATTAAACACAAAAACTAAACACACCACTCCATGGCTCTTGATACCAATTGAAGAATATTAGTAATCTCTAACAACAAGAACTAGAGAGAGAAAGTGGGAAGGAAGGAAGTATTTTAGAGAGAGGAAGACAAGAACATGAAATGCATAACTATGTGAAAATACAACCAACCAACCACCTCTCCAAGGCATGGAGAGGTGTATGTATACTTACAAATGGCATGTGGGCTTAGGCTTGCATGGATTAATCCATGGGCCTTTATAACTAAACTAGTAAGTTTTTCTCAAAAATACTGACGAGCTAAAGACTGATATCTATGGAAGCGACCGACCCAGATGGTGTCAAAACCGTGTGACGACTTAGGAAGCTTGGTGATAAAATCCATCATGATATTATCCCACTTCCACTCGGGTATAGCTGGTTGTACTAACAGTTCCGATGGCCTTTGGTGTTCGGCCTTGACCTTTGCACATGTCAAGCACTTGCTAATATAGGTGGCGATGTCAGCTTTCATATTAGGCCACCAATATAGCTTCTTCATGTCTTGGTACATCTTGTCGGAACCAGGATGGATAGAATATTTTGACTTGTGGGATTTCGTGCATAATCATGGATCTTAAGTCGCCATAGCAAGGTAACTAACTCCTTCCGTTTAAACATAAAACTCCATCGGCGTGTGGTTCTAACTTTTCCTTGGGTATATCATTTCTAATCATAACCCCTACATCTTCATTCTCAAGATTCTCTGGTTTCAGGGCTTCGATCTGAGCTTCTAGTATTTGTTTGGGAAGATCCAAACCAATAGTCATAACTAAGGCTCGAACCTTGTAGTATATTAGATATCATAATACAAGCCTAGGAATGATGGTTGGTCGATTCTAGAGAGAGAAAGTGGGAAGTTCTAGAGAGAGAAAATCACTTAGTGTGTGTTTATGATAAAATGAACATCCAACCCTTCCCATGGATGGAAAGGGTGTTTAAATACATGAGTTTTATGCCCCTAAGTGGGCTATGGTATGGGCTAACATATGGGTAAAGACCCAGCCCAACACCATAAGTCATACGCTTACGATTCAACTATGAACTATGCTATTCTAGACAGTATACGGGGTGACCGAGTCTTTTTCTTAAACCTGACAATCTCCCCCTAAGGGAGGTCACCCCTGAAAATACAGTTCGAATTCTAGCAGTCTAAATCTTTGACCTTCTGTCTTTAGCTCATAGTCTTTGATTCTTCATTCTTTGATTTCTTTGTACATTACGTAGTGATATTTGAGCTTTGTTCCTTAGGCTTGTTTGATCTTTGAGCATTTTTAAGATCATCATCCACTGTAAATCTCTTGAGCATCCTTGATGAGAATTACTGCCTTCATGTGATGTTGTGACCTTTGGACCTGCATGCTCATACTTTTCTTGATCATGATATTACTTTTCAGAGTTGCGGAAGCTGTGTTGTAGGTCTTTCAGTTGTCATGATGCCATTAGTTAGAAACATTAAGTGTGAGCATGGGGTTGTGAATTGATTCCACTGGAACGAGGTATCTCCATCTCCATCTTTACTTGATCCTGAAATAAAACAGTTAACAATAAAGCTTGTGGGCGAACATGGCTTTGTCATTCGCCCGAGTCTGGTTGGAGTAACCTCCGGATCCGTGAGGACCGACCTGTGATCAGGTAGATTCATCTTAAGATGAATCTCCTTGACAAGATTTCTAGTATAAGTATCGAATCATTAGATGTACAACCATCAGAATCACCATACTTGCCTGTTCTCTTTATCGGAACGTCTCAAAGCAGACAGCATGATAAGAGTGAATTGGTTAGTTACTATCTCACCGATTAAAGAGAAAAATTGATTTGAAAATTCAATCGACGTGTCACTTGAAAAGTATTTTTGTGACACATCGAGAGTGTTTTATATCACAAAATCAAATTTCATCAGAAACACATTTGTTTGGAAGATATACACAGTCAATGTGCTAGAAAATCAGTTGTTGGGCACATCAAAAGGTTTTTCAAAAACTATTCGTCAATTCACTG